>PVIU01020566.1:0-33698 GCA_004026605.1 Ondatra zibethicus
GGTGGCTCACAACCATCTGTAATGAGATCTGGCGCCCTCTTCTGGTGTGCGGGCATACATGGAGGCCGAGTGTTGTGTACATAATAAATAAATAAATAAATAAATCTTTTTTAGTTTTTTTTAAGATTTATTTATTTATTTATTGTGTATACAACATTCTGCCTCCATGTATGCCCGCATGCCAGAAGAGGGAACCAGATCTCATTACAGATGGTTGTGAGCCACCATGTGGTTGCTGGGAATCGAACTCAGGACCTCTGGAAGAGCAGCCAGTGCTCTTAACCACTGAGCCATCTCTCCAGCCCCTAAATAAATAAATCTTTAAAAAAATGTGAGCCATTGTTCTTTGAACTGAGAGAAGCTGTGTTTAGTTGCTTTTATTTTATTTCATTTCTTTTTTAGACTATCTTTATTCTTTAACAATCTGATATATGTACTCAGTGTATCTATATAATATCCTCTAGTTGCTTATTTTTTAAGGAACTGCCAAATGCTTTTCTCAGGTGGCTTTGCTGTAGAACTATTTGTGTTTTCACTCCAAGACCAACCATGGAGTGGACCATAGAGTTTTCTAGTGGACTCAGAGAAGATAGAAGGATGCAAAGAACAAGGAGAGGCTAAAAAGAAAAGGGTAAAGTGATCTTTGTTCTGTTGCTCCATGAATCAATTAGGTTTATTCCCTAATATTTGACCCTTGAGTTTTATTGAATAATAAAACATTAAAAGAAGCTGAAATAATAGGCTTCATCTAGCTTCCTGTATGTGATTTCAGGCTTGAGTCCGAAGCAAGTAACTCGGTACTAAGTTTGTATACCCCAGATGTATTTAGTAGATTGTGGTACTTTAACCTCTCTGAGGTCTGCTGCATGAGACATTTAAAATGTTTAAGTTTTCTGCAGTGAACCATGACTATTCCTAAAAGCAACCCATGCTACTACACTGACAAATACCCCCCCAAAGATCAACTTTGTACTACAAACTGTTCAGGACAATTTCAAGGTGGTTAGCTAAGATGGTCCAGCCAGAACTTCGGATAAGTCCTGCACTTTCCCATCACATGGAGACTGGACAACAGCTAACTTTCCTGGGACTTGACCATTATCTCAATTTTCTCAGGGTCCTCCAAATAAGCTGTCACTTCCAGATGGCCGGAAGTAATTTTAAGAACATGACACCTAAACTCTCAAAAGGTGGGGTGGGTGTATTCCATTCATTTGGTGGATTATGGATGTTTGTCATCATTTAGGGTAGGTGGTTACATATTGTTATTGGTCAAGGTCAGGGAGGAAACTAAACAAAGGAGATAAAATTCTGTGATCTTGTTCTGAAAAACAAAAGGGGGATATAGAAATGATAGGATAAAAAGGTAGATTATTGAATCTACTTTCAAACTGAAAAAGCAACTACTAGTTGCAAATATTTTACACTGGGATGGGTTTTTGTATATTGAAACAAATTTAAGGTTATTTTTGTTATACTGTATATATGTTTTGTTATGTTGTATATATGTTTCTTTTATTGTTTAAGATATTTTTGTACATTGATACAAATTTAGGATTATTTTTCTTATGCTATATATATGTTTCTATTCTTGTTTAAGGTATTATGCAGCTCATTTTGAAATGTAATATAAAGTTTTAGTCCTTGAAAGCTATTTAGGATAATAATGAAAGACAGGTTAGTAGTTAGTCATAATACAACAATCAAACTTACAATTATGTTAGGTATGTTTTCAAGGTTATATATATATATATTAGATAGATGGTCTTCAAACACTGCAGAGACCTACAGAATTTGGTAACATTTAAAATGTTTTAATAACAAGGCTTTTCATGACAGTGAGACACATCTGCTACTGGCAGCACCAGTTTACTTGAAAAAGGATGATGGGCATCAATGAACCTCCATTTTGAGTTTGCTTTCATTGTGGCAAAGATAGCCATTTGGGCAAGAAACTGCTCTTGCCTTAACTGCTAACAGTGTGCTATCCAAATAAGACAAGTAGGATGCAAAAGAAGTGACTGCCAAACTTTGCCAAGACAAGTTAGAACAGTCCTTCAAAATTTCCTTCTTCACAAAAAAATTCTGTCAGATATTTTAGGCCTGTAGGCTAAAGATGGATGCCCCAATGTTAGAGAGGAACCTTGGGGTGACTGTCTAGGCAGCCAGATGTCTCTGTTTCTATAGTTTTAGAAGTTGCTTACTCTGTACTTCTCAAGTCTCTGATGGGGTTAAAGATTAAATTGTTAGAGTTTTCCTTAGTTAGAAGTTAAATTAGACAGAAAAAAAGCTAAAAGTAGATACAAAATTTTTGGACTCACCAAGATAGGATAGATAATGAAGTATTTTATCTGAATTTGCCAAATACTAATGGACTGGACATTGTGAATGTATTTCTTACTTGATAATTGTTCTTATTATATATAGTTTCACTTTGTTAAAACTGATCTTTTTTGATCTAGGCAGTGGTGGTGCATGCTTTTCATCCCTCCCAGCACTTGGGAGGCAGAGGCAGGTGGGTCTGCTCTGGTCTACAGAGTGAGTTCCAGGACAATCAAAAATACACAGAAACTTGCCGGGTGGTGGTGGCGCATGCTTTTAATCCCAGCACTCAGGAGGCAGAGGCAGGTGGATCTCTGTGAGTTCGAGCCCAGCCTGGTCTACAAGAGCTAGTTCCAGGACAGGCTCCAAAGCCACAGAGAAACCCTGTCTCGAAAAACCAAAAAAAAAAAAAAAAAAAAAAAAAGCTAATACCTTTTTGTTCTTGTTATATATAGTTTTACTATGTTAGAGTTAAAACCTTTCCCTTTTATTTAGACAAAAGGGGGAAATGTTGTGGGAGGTTTGTTTGTTTTCACTATAAGGCCATCCATTGAGTGAACAATAGAGTTTTCTGGTTCACTCAGAGTAGATAGAGGGGTGTAGAGTATAAGGAGGGGCTGAAAAGATGCTTGGTCTTTTCTATTGGAAAGGTGGAGAAGAGTGTGAAGTGTTCTTTGCCCCATGGTTCCATGAATCAATCAGGTTTATTCCCTAATATTTGACTCCCGAGCTTTATTGAATAATAAAACATTAAAAGAAGCTGCAGTAGGCCTTACCTACCTTCTCTAACAGCAGTGTATGAAAGACCTCATTCAACATCCTCTCCAGGATTTGCTGTTGCCACTGTATTTCATTTTAGTAAAGGGTGTGTAGTGGTATTAAGTTGTATTCTTTTTTGTTTTTATATATCCCAGAGTGGCCTCCAGTGATGGCCTTGAACACCTGATCCTCCTGTCTTCGCTTTCCAAGTGTTGTACTTATAGGCATTCACCACCATACCTGATTTATGTAGTGCTGGGGAGAAAACTCAGGGCCTTGTGCATGCTGGGAAAACACCCTACCATCTGACCTAAATTCCTAGCCCCTAAGTAAAATGTGTTTTAGGGTTTCATATCTTTGAGGTTTTCATTTATGCAAGCATGATTTGTTGAAAATACTGTTCTCTGGATTTGCACAGTAGTTCATGCTTGTAATCCTGAAAGTCAGGAGACTGAGGCAGAGGAATCACCTCAAGTTTGAGGCCAGTCTAGACTATATGAGACCCTCTTCCAAAAAGAAAAAAAACCAAACCTCCAGGACAGCCAGAGCTATTACACAAAGAAACTCTGTTTCACAGTAAGTGGGGGTTGGTGGTGGCAACGATTACTATGAACAGACAACACAACAAAAACCAAAAGCATATACCAGCGATTCAATTCAACATTCTTTAGAATCTTGACAAATGAAATGTTTTATGATTTTATATTATTTTATGTATTATTAAATAGTAATGTACTTTATAATGTTTGCTTAAATTTTTTGGTGTTTTTAAGATGTGTCTCATGAGCTGTGTGGTTACCACCACACACCTTTAATCCCAGCACTCGGGCAGGTGGATCTCTGAGTTTAAGGCCAGCCTGGTCTACAGAGCTAGTTCTAGGACAGTCAGGACTACACAGAGAAACCCTGTCTCGAATAACCAAAAAATAAAAACAAAAAAGATGGTGTCTCATGTAAACCAGGTTGGCCTGGAACTCTGAGAAGGTGAGACAACCTTGAAATCTTGATCCTCTTTCTCCTGTACCACCACCCTCAGCTTAAATTTTATAAAATACTAAACTTTAAGGATAATTCTTAAGAAAGAATATTTGAGTCAATTATGGTGGCTTACCATGTAATTTTGGTGCTCAGGTGAATGAGGCATGATGATTTCTAATTTCTGGTCCATTTGAGCTGCCAGATGAGATCTTATCACAACAAAAGAAAAAGTATCATCAGGTCCAGCTCCCAATTTATTTCATAGGATTTATATTTTCTTTTTTAAAAAGACTAATTTGTTTTCTTTTATTTCTATGTTTCTGTACCTACATGAGTTTATGTTCATCACGTGTGTGGAGACAGGTGTACAAATGTCTAAAAGGCTAGAGGACTTTGGATCCCCTGGAACTGGAGTCACAGGAAGTTGTGAGCCATTACTCTACCCTCTGGGTTTCCTATATTCTGCGTACCTCTGCTTGGTGGGCTTAGCTTAAGAAAGGTGCTTTGCAAGGCATGCGATGGTGGCGAATGCCTTTAATACCAGCACTTGAGTTCAAGGCCAGTCTGGTCTACAGAGTGAGTTCCAGGACAGCCAGTGCTGTTACAAAGAGAAACCCTGTCTCACCCCCCCCCGACACACACACAAAAGAAAGTTGCTTTGCTAAAGTAATTTTAACATATATACTTATTTCATTGTGTAAGTATGCATGCACCACAGCACATGTGTAGAGGTCAGAGAACAAGTTCTAATTGGTTCTCTCCTTTTACCATAGATTCCTGGGATCAAACTCAGGTTATTAGCCCTAAAGTAGCTTTTTAGTGTTATTGTATTTTTGCTGCTGCTTCTGCAGACTCCTCCACCACAAATACTTGGTGAAGCAAGGTTTCTCACTAAAGTAGACCAGGTTTGGCCTTGAACTCAGAGATCCACCTGCCTCTGCTCCCAGGTGCTAAGAATAAAGGCATGCGCTACCATGCCCAGCTGTTTTTCTTTGTTTGTTTGTTTTTAGATACTGTTTTGGTAGGAATCTTAGGTCGGCCTCAAACTTAGGAACTTGCCTTCACCTCCTGAGTGCTGGGATAATAGGCATATGCCACCACATCTCTTTGTGGCTTTTTGTTCCTGGTATTTGAGGTTTAGGTCTTAACTATGTTGCCCAAGCTGGTCTTGGGCTTTTGGGCTCAGGAGATCCTCTTATTTTAATGTCCTGGGTAGCTGTAATTATAAACAAGACCTGCTAAACCCAACTTTAAATGCCAACTTGAGTATATTCACAAGATCTCATTTTGTCTTTTGTAGATGGTGTTATCTGAGAAGGTTAGTCAGCTGATGGAATGGACCAATAAAAGACCTGTAATAAGAATGAATGGAGACAAGTTCCGTCGCCTTGTTAAAGCGCCACCAAGAAATTACTCTGTTATTGTCATGTTCACTGCTCTTCAACTTCATAGACAGTGTGTCGTTTGCAAGTATGATCTTTCATCTCCACTTTGAAATTAAATAGGTTTTTGGTTTTTAACTGTTTTTCTATCTCAGAAGAATCAAATTTGTACAATGGGTTTGTTAATAAAGAGTATACCTTACTCATGGGTTATATAATAACACACAATATTACTGTTTTGTTTTTTAATGTTTATGTATTTTATGTATGTAAGTGTTCTGTATTCATTCATGCCAAGAGGGAATCAGATCCCATTACAGATAATTGTGAGCCATCATGTGGTTGCTGAGAATTGAATTCAGGACCTTTAGAAGCACAGCTGAACCATCTCTCTAGCCCCCATATAATTAGTCTTGGTTGTGCATATTGGTAGGGGAGAAGGAATAAAATATTGTAGCTATCATGAATTATGTAAAAATCAAAGAGCCACCATTTGGATTGATAATCAGTTTATACACTAGTTGTAGTGACATAATTTTTTTTTTTTTTGGTTTTTCAAGACAGGGTTTCTCTGTAACTTTAGAGCATATTCTGGAACTGGCTCTTATAGACCAGGCTGGTCTTGAACTCACAGAGATCCGCCTGCCTCTGCCTCCCCAGTGCTGGGATTAAAGGCGTGTGCCACCACCGCCCAGCTGTAACATAATTTTTATTATGCATTTGTACACACACATATGTGAGTGAGTGTATTTGTGTGCACAGTGTTACATGTAGAGGCCAGAGAAGAACTTTCAGAAGTCAGTTTTGTTCTTCCAACAGGATCCTTCCACCATAGAGTCTAGGGATAGAACACAAGTCAACAGACTTCCATGGCAAGTACTTCAGGTTCCCTTGGAGGCCAGAGGCATTTGATATTCCTGGAGCTAGAGTTACAGTTACAGGTGGTTGTGAACAACCTGACCTGGGTACTGAGAAGTAAAGTTAGGTTCTCTACAAGAGCAGTACATTCTCTTAACACCTGAGCCATCTTTCCAGCCACTTTTTTTTAAAGATTTTTATTTATTTATTATGTATACAATATTCTCAGTACTCTGCCTGCAGGCCAGAAGAGGGCACCAGATCTCATTACAGATGGTTGTGAATCACCATGTGGTAGCTGGGAATTGAACTCGGGACCTTTGGAAGAGGAGGCAGTGCTCTTAACCGCTGAGCCATCTCTCAGCCCTCCAGCCACTTTTGTTTCCTTCTTAATTATGTATAGGTGGAGAGGAGGTGGAACTTAAATGAAATAGCGTAAAACTCCTTTCAAGGGCTGGTGAGTTGGCTCAGAGGAGTTGGCATGTGAATGTAGATACCTATAGAGGCTAACATGATCCATTACAGATGCTTGTAAGCTGCCTGACGTGAGTGCTTACAACCAAACTCAGATTCTCTGCAAGAGCAGTGTAAGCTCTTAACAGCCACGGCAACTCTCTAACCCCTTATGTAATTGAAAACAGTTGTACGTGGGTGAGTGTTTTGCCTGCATATATGTCTGTGTGCCACATGAGTGAAGGGCCCACAGGCCAGAAGAGGGTGTCAGGTCTCCTGGAATTGAACTTAAAAGGCAGTTGTGAGCCTTCACTTAGGTGCTGGGAATTGAACAAACAATACTCTTAACTGCTGAGCCATCACTTCAGTCTTGTCGTTAGGAAATGTTTAAACCAGTTCATTGCCTAGAAATGGAGGAAGAGGTATAAGGGGAACTGAAAGTATGAGAGAAATCATTTCCAGAGTGGAGCCTTCTAGCTATGTGTGTCTGAGGAGCTACAAAATGTTTTGCTGAGGCATTAGTGTGCCACTGGATCATAGGCTAGTTGGCACAGTCTCTATGCCACCATCATGTCATAACAACTACCTCTCTCCCTCCAAATAGTTTTTCATCAGGAATATGGTAGTCAATGCCAGGCTTGAATATTTATGCTGTAAATTTGTTCATTATGGTCCCACAATTGGTATGAATCATTTGATTTCATCTCTAGACACTAAAAAGATTTGCTTATGTTCATGTTTGGGACACTGAACAAAATTTACAAAATGTGGATAGAGAATAGACTAGTGCATGTCAAAATGAAATAGACTGTAGGTTTAATCTCCAGCACTAAAATACATTTAGAACAGAAGAGGATGGAATTAAAAGTTTATCACAGATGAAAAAAATGTTTTCTAACTGGGTGGTGGTGGCGGCACACACCCTTAGTCCCAGCACTTGGGAGGCAGAGGCAGGTGGATCCAGGCCATCCTTGTTTACAAAGTGATTTCCAGGACAGCCAGAGCTGTTACACAGAGAAACCCTGTCTCAAAAAACCAAAAAAAAAAGTTTTCTAGAAGAATAAGAGTTATTGGGGACTGGAGAGATGGCTCAGCGGTTGGGAGCACTGGCTGCTCTTCCAGAGGACCTGAGTTCAATTCCCAGCACCCACATGGTGGCTCACAGCCATCTATAATGGGATCTAATGGCCTCTTCTGGCATGCAGAGCACTCATACAGAAAATATAAATTTTAAAAAAACCTTTAAAAAAAGAATAAGAGTTAAAAAATAAAACAAATACTAGAACCCCCAAACTTTCTTTGGTAAATAAGTATGTTTATGCATTTATGTTACTTAGATTTAACCCCAAAGGATTGAAAAAAAGTAAGATAAAGACATATACATATAGGAAAAACATGTAAATAAACAGACCTTTAGAATGAAAACAAGCTGGGCGGTAGTGGCACATACCTTTAATCCCAGCACTTGGGAGGCAGAGACAGATCTCCGTGAGTTCGAGGCCAACCTGGTCTATCAAGTGAGTTCCAGGACAGGCTCCAAAGCTACAGAGAAACCCTGTCTCAAAAAACCAAAAGGAAAAAAAGAGACAAAAAATGAAAACCTAAAAGAAAGGAAAATTCAAGGATAACTGAAGGTTTGTTCATCTCAAGTCCCTAGATTTTTTTTCTTGTCATTTATTGTAATAATTCATCTGATTGTATTTTTACTTACCAAATAGCATCTGTGCTTCAGAGTATGTGTGAGGGTTTGTACATGTGTTCATATGTGTACAGGTACATGTGTGTGCCTGGGTATAGAGGCCTGAGTATTTGGTGTCATCTTCAGAAATGCTGTCTACCTCCTTTGAAACAGGGTCTCTCCTTTGCCTGGAGCACACTGGTTAGGCTGGATTAGCTAACCAGTCAGCCCCAGGGATCTGCTTGTCTCTGCTTCCCAAGTGCTGCAATTAGGAAGACATCACCACTTTTGCTTTTTAAACATGGCTTCTGGGAGATGAACTAATGTCCTCATGCTTTCAAGGCAAGCACTTTACTGACTGAGTCGTTTTCTCAGCCTCCAGATTTTATTTAATTTTTAAAAATTTGAGACAGGGTCTCACTGTGTAGCCCTGGCTGTCCTGAAACTTGCTATAACAGCGGGCAGAGTTTAACTTTGACTATCTTTGCTTTCTGAGCATTGGTATTACAGGCCTGTGCCACTGTGTCAGTCTGGTTACATACTTTTGGTTTTTAAGGTAGGCTGTTAGATTTTCTTTGCCTGATGATTTAGGGTCTCAAAATTGTGAGAGTTTGGGGTATAGATCAGTGTTCGATTCCTGCCTAGAATGTGTGGGACCCTGGGTTCAATCCCCAGAACCAAACCCAAAAATTGTTGTATGCCTATAATCCTTCCTACGAGGAGTCTGAAACAGAAGGAGCATTTGAGACCAGTAGTGTGGTATAGGCTGAGCAACATAGCAAGACCCTATCTTCAAAACCAGAGTGGAAGCTGCATAGTCGCTGGAGAGCCCAGCTGTTAGAGCCCATTGGTGCTCTTGCAGAGCACCCACCTCAGTTCCAGGAACCCATGGTGGGCAGCTGACAACCTCCCATAACTCCAGCTCCAGATCAGTGGATCTGATGCCTCTGGCCTCAGTGGGCACTGGCACTCATGTGCACACATCCTCACACAGACACGCGCACATAGAAATAAATCCTTTAGTTTCAGGACATCCGGGGCTACACAAAGAAACTCTGTCTTAGGGGAAAAAACACCAAAGGAGGGAAAGCCTCCATAGTTTATAGAGGATGTTAGCTGCATTTCTTTGTTTTGTGACTACCAAAGATGTTTTGGAGCCTGGCTGTGGTGGCACATACATCTAATCTGGAAGCAGAGGCAGGCAGATCTCTGTAAATTAAGGCCAGCCTGGTCTACAGAGTGAGTTACAGAATAGCCAGGGCTACCTAGTGAGACCCCCTATCTCAAAAATTTTTTAAAAAATTGTTTTGGGTGGCTGGAGAGATGGCTCAGTGGTTAAGAGCACTGACTGTTCTTCCACAGAACTTGGGTTCAATTCCCAGCTCCCACATGGCAGCTCACAACTGCCTGTAACTCCAGTTCCAAGGGATCCAACACCCTCACACAGAATATATACAAGCAAAACACCAGTGCCCATTAAATAAATAAATTACTCTTTTAAAAAAAGAAAAATTGTTTTGGGATTCAAAAATAAACCGTATAAAAGTATAAAGCATGAAATGGAGTCATGTAATTACTAATTTCTGGTGAGATTACCAACACTTAGATGTGAGGCTTCTTTTATACTTAAACAAAGTGTGTTCTAACTGTTTCAACTGTACCTGAATTATGTACCAATAACCTTTTTTTTCTGAGACAGGGTTTCTCTGTGTAATAACCCTGGCTGTCCTGGAATTTAATCTGTAGATCAGGCCAGCCTCAAACTCAGATCCCTCTGCCTCCCTCACAGCTGGGGTTAAAGGCATGTGCTGCCACCACCACTCAGCTTGCCAATAATTTTTAATATTTCTTTTACTAAAATTTGCCATTATGCTAGACAGTGGTGGCACATGCCTTTAATCCTAGGTCTCAGGAAGCAGAGGCAAGTGAATGTCTGAGTTCATGGCCAGCCTTGTTTACAGAGTGAGTTCCAAGATAGCCAGGTACACAGCAAAACCCTGTCTCAAAAAAAACAACAGCAACAAATTGCTATTACTTAATTAGGTTTTGTTTTACTGCTGATAAACTGGGTTGATTTTTAAATTGTTTCATATATTTTTTTGCTTTATTCCCCACCAATCTGATTTCATTCAGGCAAGCTGATGAAGAATTCCAAATTCTGGCAAACTCTTGGCGATACTCCAGTGCATTTACCAACAGAATATTTTTTGCCATGGTGGATTTTGATGAAGGTTCTGATGTATTTCAAATGGTAAGATGTTTGGTTTTTTTCTTGTATACAGGAATAAAGCATGGATAAAGCAAAATACAATTTTGGTGATTACAAGAAGTTAAATAGTGGGGCTGGAGGTATGGCTTCTTAGTTAAGATCACTCATTCCTCTTGGGTTTGGTACCCAGCACCCACATGGTAGTTCAAAACCATCCATAACTCCACTTCCAAGGAATCTGATGCCTTCTTCTAGTCTTCACGGGCAGCAGGCATGCATATAGTACACATATATACATGCAAGCAAAACACACATACACATAAATAAATCTAAAAATATTGTTAAGAAGTTAAATAGGAATACTTTAATGCAAAAGCTAGAGTAGCTAGTGAACTAAAAGCAAAATTTGACTAATCAAAAATGTCAGTAACCAATGCCAACCAGTGTGTTGTGTGGCATGGTCTGTGTACCTTTTTAAGTGTGTTGTGTGGCATGGTCTGTGTAGCATAGGCTGGATACAAACTTCCAATCCTTTCTCCTCCATCTCCCGAGTATTGGGACTACAAGTGTTCATCATCCTACCTGACAACTTACACACATACACACTCAAACACACAAATGTGTGTGTGTGTGTGTAAAGCAGAGAGGAATTTGTTCAATGTGGGAAGAACAGATGACTTGTGGCACCTTCTATTGGTACTAGTTTAAACAGAAGAATTGGGCAGGGGGGAAGAGGTATGTGTAATTAATTAAAAAGCCAGGTGAAGGCGTCATCTGATCATTTTCTCAGTTCTGGTTCATCAAGATGGTCAATCCAAAGTCAACATAGCTTGAGATCAATCTGGTTCCCCCAGCATCATCTCTGCTCCATAATGCAGCCTTGTCTTCCAGATAATTGCCTTATTTGGCAGAAGGTTGTTCTTTCTTTTTTTTTTTTTTTCGAGACAGGGTTTCTCTGTGGCTTTGGAGCCTGTCCTGGAACTAGCTCTGGTCTCGAACTCACAGAGATCCGCCTGCCTCTGCCTCCCAAGTGCTGGGATTAAAAGAGTGCACCACCACCGTCCGGCCAGAAGGTTGTTTTCGTCCTTCAAGGATTTGTTTTTCTGGGACTTACACAAATTTTTTTTGTAAATATATAAAGAACAAGCCAGGCACTGTGCCTAAACTCCTAGCAATTGGAAGGTACCTATTCTGGAAGTTGCTATGCAGACTTGACTGACCTCCAACTCACAAATATCTACCTGCCTCTGCCTTTCCAGTGCTGGGTTACAGATGTGTGACCCCATGTCTGGTGTTTTATTTCAAGACAGGGTCTTGCCAAGTTGTCCAAGCTTGTCTTGCTCTAACAGTCCTTTAACCTGAACTCTTCCCATTTTAGTATCATGAGGTTGTAACAGCTATATAAAATAAGTTTAGGTGTCATGAATGTATACTTAATTTTTTAAGAATCTCTGAGCAACCTTAACTGGTATGGGAAATTTACTATTCAAGTTGAAGAAAATTGTAGGTTACCTAGAAATTTCTATTTGGATAATAAAGTGTAATTGTTACAGTCAGGGGTAGCCTTGCATTTGAAAGCCTACTCCACAGTGCTCCTTAGATAATCATGATCTTCATGTGTGTGAAAAGCCTAAATTTCTCCCAGGCATGGTGGTACATTCTTTTAATACTAGCACTCAGCAAGCAGAGACAGGAGGATTATTGCAAGTTCAAGGCCAGCCTGGTTGACACAGCAAAACCCTGTCTTAAAAAAAATGTTTAATTTTAAAAATTAGTTGCCGTTAAGATTATTTTCTTGGGGGCTGGAGAGATGGCTCAGTGGTTAAGAGCACTGGCTGCTCTTCCAGAGGTCCTGAGTTCAATTCCCAGCAACCACATGGTGGCTCACAACCATCTGTAATGAGATCTGGCGCCCTCCTCTGGCGTGCAGGCATACATGGAGGCAGAATGTTGTATACATAATAAATAAATAAATCTTAAAAAAAAACCACATAGGTTTTTTTTTTTTAAAAAAAAGATTATTTTCTTGGTAACTTATGTTTCCATGGACTATTCTTGATTCAGCTAAACATGAATTCCGCTCCAACTTTCATCAACTTTCCTCCAAAAGGAAAACCCAAAAGGGCTGATACATACGAGTTACAGGTGCGAGGGTTTTCAGCTGAACAGATTGCCCGCTGGATCGCAGACAGAACTGATGTCAACGTAAGTTTCCTTACTTTACAAAAAGTCTTTTTTCACTGTCTTTGAATCTGAACTGGGAGTTATAGCTGGTCTTGTCTTCATGTCACTGAGATGGAATCATTTGGTGGATCTTTCATAAGTGGGATTTAACAGGATCATCTTGATAAAGAGTAAAATTATAAAATACCTTGTCTTAGCCTGTTGAGTTCAGAATAGAAACCATTTTCCTGACCATAAGTGTGTGTACTTGGCAAAATTTCTTAATCTAAGGGGTATTGCGTTTTAACTGAAATAATACTGTGCCTATTACATATTGTTTCTAGGGTATAGTTTTGACTGATTGGAGTAATATGGTTAAGAACATTCTTCCTGAAAATACATTTTTGACTGCTTTCATTTCATTATTATTAATTAGAAAATAAATTTTATATCTTAGAATGTTTTTCTCTCTCTTTTCCATTAGATTAGAGTAATTAGACCTCCAAATTATGCTGGACCCCTAATGTTGGGATTGCTTCTGGCTGTTATTGGTGGACTTGTGTATCTGCGAAGAAGCAATATGGAATTCCTCTTTAATAAAACTGGATGGGCTTTTGCAGCTTTGGTAAGTGAATTGAAAGAGAAAAGTTGATTGAAAAAGAACTTAATCTATTTTCTTTTCCCGTTTTCTTTTGTTTTCTTTATTGTGCTTGTGTATAGGCCACAGAGTACTATTGGTGTCTTCCTCAGTCACTTCTTCAGCTTATTTTATGAAATGGGTCTCTCTGAGCCAGGAGTTTACTAGTGACACCTAGAGAGCCTCTTGTCTCCATATCTTTAGTGCTAATATTACAAGCACATACTACTGCACCCAGAATTTTTTCTTGGGTTCTGTTAGCTGTTATCTCTGTGAAAAATACTTTTTTGATGTGGTGTGGTGTGTGTGTGTACTTGTACATGCATACAACTGCACATGCATTGGTCAGAGGAGGGTATCCAGAGTCATTCTCTATTCTCTACCTTTCCCCCTATCCCCAAGACAGGGGCTGTCCTGGAACTCACTCTGTAGACCAGGCTGGCCTTGAACTCAGAGATCCACCTGCCTCTGCCTCCCCAGTGCTATATTCAAAGACATGTACCACCATAGCCGACTCCACTTTTCTTCAACAGTTTCTAGCACTGAGCCTGAAGCTCCCCGTTTGGGCTAGAGCAGCTGGCCAACAAGCTCTTGGGCCCTGCCTGTCTCTGTTCCTCAACACAAGGACTGTAGGCTGTACAGCCATGCTGGGGATTTAGACTCGGGTGCTCTTGTTTTCACAGCATGCACTCTTACCCGCTGAGCCATCTACTCAGCCCCATTTTTGTTGTGGTGAGTGTGCATGTTGGTGCTTGTTTGTGGAGATGTGAGTATGGGCTCGTTTGTGTGGAGGCCAGCGGTGGACTCAGGTGTTCTTCCTTAGGCTCCGTCTACCTTGGGATTTGTTGTTGTTTTCAGGAGGTGTCTCACTGATTAGAGCAAGGTTGGCTGGAGGACAGAAGAGGGCACTGGATCCCTGGGGTTATAGGCAATTGTGAACTGCCTAACAGAGGTTCTGGGAACCAAAATCCACTATTTTACAAGAGAAGCAAATGTCTAGCCAGTGCCCTCAGCTTTTTTATTTGGATTCTGGGAATTGAACTCAGGTCCCTGTTTTGGTTCAAAGCACTTGAGCAAGGCAACTTCTAAAAGACAGTCTTTTACTGAGCTAGAGTTCATGATGGTGGAGTGAAGGAACAGCTGAGAGTCCACATGTCCTCCACAGTCAGGAGGCAGAGAGGACACTGGGAACAGCACAATCCTTTTGAAACCTTAAAACTCACCCCCAGTGACACCTCCAAAAAAGTCACATCTCCAAATCCTTTCCTGTAGCACCCGCCCGTACTGCGTGACAGTACGGTACTCCTGTATTGCAGCGCCTGCACTACAGGACCATTCGTGAGCCTCAGGCAAGGGGCTGGAGATTGAAACGCATAAAGACACACAGACAGCACAGACATACCTCTAGTCACTGGTAAAGAAGCCCTTTATTGAATAGTACCACGGAGGCTTATATACCCAACACAGTCAGGTGGGCCAGCAGGTGAAAACCTCATCTCCTGATCCTCAATCAAGGCCAAGGCAACACGTGCTCAGGAAGCAGAGCTGGACACATCTTTTAGTAGCTCAAATCAGAAGGCCAAGTAAAGGACAGTTCTGCCAACTGGATACCAACAATTCAGACATAAGAATTTATGGGTCTGTTTTAGTCAGTGTTCTATTGCTGTGAAGAGACACCATGACTGCAGCAACTCTTACAAAGAAAAGCATTTAATTGGTATTTGCTTACAGTTCAGAGGTTCAGTCCATTATCAACATGGTGGGAAGCATCATGGCATGCAGGCAGACATGGTGCTAGAGAAGGAGCTGAGAGTTCTACATCTGGATCCACAGGCAGAAAGGAGAGACAGAGACAGAGACAAAGAGAACACCACTAGGCCTGACTTAGGCTTCGGAAACCCCGAAGCCTACCCCAAGTGACACACTTCCTCTAGGCTTATGGCCATATCATTTAGTACATTTACTACAAATTCAGTAGTCCCCATGTTCATTCATCACCCTCCATCATGTGGGTCCTGGAGATCAAATACATTATCAGGCTTTGGTGTCAAATACTTTTATATGCCAAGCCATCTTTCTGGTCCTAAGATTTTCTATTTTTTTATTTCCTGTCTTAAAGTGGGTTTCCTTCCCTCATTATCTTATTAGGATTTCCAAAGTTTCAAGCAACTGATTCTGTTTATAGTTCTTTTTTATATTTTATTTTATGTTTAGTGTGTGTATGTGTGTTGGGGGTTATGTGCATAAGTGTAGGTATGCATAGAGGTCATACGGGGCCATTTCATTCCTTAGAAGCTGGAGTCATGGGAAATTATAAGCCACCCATCATGGGTGCTGGGAACCAAACTCAGATCCTCTGCAAGAACAGTATGTGTATCCTTAATCACTGAGGCATCTCGCTATTCCTAGTTAGTTCTTTTGAAAATGTTTTCGAATATATTTTCTTTTTCTTTCTTTTTTTTTTTTGAGACAGGGTTTCTCTGTGGCTTTGGAACCTGTCCTGGAACTAGCTCTTGTAGACCAGGTTGTCCTCGAACTCACAGAGATCCACCTGCCTCTGCCTCCCAAGTGCTGGGATTAAAGGCTTGTGCCACCACCGCCTGGCTTCGAATGTAGTTTCAATATTGAATTTTGAAACTTCTCTGTTTACAGTTTAAAATCCCTTTAGAAATGATGTTGAATTGTGATCCTTGTTGACAAAATATAAAGCTTAATAAAGAAATCATTTATTTGAAAAAAAAAAGTCTTGTGTTTCCTGAATGGATAAACATTTTCATGTACCTGCTTAAGTAATCAATATGGGCTAGCTGGACCATGAATATGCCAATATTTTTGTTTCCTAGTGTTTTGTACTTGCTATGACATCTGGTCAGATGTGGAACCACATAAGAGGGCCACCATATGCTCATAAGAATCCCCATACAGGACATGTGGTAAGTTGGTCATTTCTTTGCATTGTATACCCAAGTTGATGTAATGTGATTACCCTGTGAAGCCAGCGGCAGCATATACAGGAACTAGATAGAGTTTGCCTCTTTCATCCCTGTTAAGGAGCTTCAGGTACAATTAAAGCATGTGCTCTTCCAAAGTGGGATGTTCTTTATTCCATTTCTTGAGTTCTTTTGACTAGGATGGCTAAGAAAATCATTCTCAAACTAAATATAAGAATTAATCAACTATTTGAGCATCTGTTATTTCTAGCACTGTGCTAGGTACTATCAGACATGGTGATTAATTGGAAAATTGTGGTTCCTATTGTCTACATTATTTTTTACCTCATAGTTTTATACTCTTAAGTATTATTTTTCTTATACACTTTTGTTAAATAGATAGTATAAATACAAAGAAAGAAGAAGTAAATAAATAATATAGAAATAGCTTTT
This sequence comes from Ondatra zibethicus, assembly GCA_004026605.1. Taxonomy (NCBI): domain Eukaryota; kingdom Metazoa; phylum Chordata; class Mammalia; order Rodentia; family Cricetidae; genus Ondatra; species Ondatra zibethicus. The sequence goes on from PVIU01020566.1 coordinate 16,823, forward strand.
AGTAGACTAACAAAGTATGGTACATACTTACATACAGCAAGTGAATTGATAATTTCATAAAGTTTAACATACCTTATTTTAGGGTTAGGACGCTACAATTTAATGTATAATTTAAAGATTTCATTTTGTCTTCCTCTCCCAGAACTATATCCATGGAAGCAGCCAGGCCCAGTTTGTAGCTGAAACCCACATTGTTCTTCTGTTCAGTATCCTTTTACAATAAGTCTTTATTGTTGCATTTTAATTTGATTATTTTCTTACAATCTTATGTTCTCTATACAGATTTGGTTGGAGCTGCTGTCCTAATGCAGGCAATAATACCTTTTGGGAATTGTGTCTTCCTTCTTGACCCAACATATAGACTAATGAGAGGCAAACCTTTAGTCCTGCAAAGCCAGGTTGATTAGCTCATTGATGTATGGATTTAGAAGAAAAATGAGGTTTAGGCGAGACTTAAAGTGAAACATTAAGAGCCGGAGAGATGGCTCAGCAGTTAAGAGCACTGGCTGCTCTTCCAGAGGTCCTGAGTTCAATTCCCAGCAATCACATGGTGGCTCACAACCATCTCTAATGAGATCTGGTGCCCTCTTCTGGCCTACAGCATACATGCATACAGAACATTGTATACATATTAAATAAAATAAATCTTAAAAAATGAAACATTAAGCTGAGTGTGGTGTCACACACCTTTAATCCTACCCAGCACTCATGAGGCAGAGGCAGGCCAATTTCTGGTTTACAGAGCAAGTTCAAGGACAGCCAGAGCTGTTACACAGAGAAACTCTGTCTCAAAGAAAACAAACAGATAAATTAACAAATGTAAGATGAAATGTCATTTTAATACACTAAAAGCATAATTGGGGCTGAGATATACCTCATTGGTATAGCACTTACCTAGCATGCACAAGACCCTGATTTCTAGTGTCCTTTAGAGAAAACCTAGATATAAGAGCCACAGTAAGTAAAAGGAAAAATGCTGGCTGAATAGATTAAATAAAAAAACAAAATAGATTAAATAAAAAAAACAAAACCAAAAATAGCATTGGGCTGGAATGAAGGCTCAGGCAGGGTGCCTACTTGCCCACCCTGACAACTCAAGTTGGATCTCCAGGACCAATATGGTGGAAGGAAAGAATCAATTTCTGCCAGTTGTCTTCTAACCTCTACACATTTGCTGTGACGTAAGTGCAAACAGGTACACTGTGTCACACACACACACACACACAGATTAATTAATTAAAACCATGGAAAATGAACAGTCATTCCTAACAGGAGGCTGTTTAAGAGAGAGCACAAGATGGTAATGAAGAGATTAATGTAGTCAGTTACAGAGCTTCATTAGAACACCTGACTCTTACCACTTAGTTACAGCCGTATGCAGTAGCATGCATCGTGCATCATGTACATAATTGGGAATGTGTGACCATTCCTAGTACTCACAAAAGTACAGGTGATGTTCTCTTTTCTGCTAGAACATAGGCACTGATACTGCTCATTTTATTATTCAACCATGTGATGTGCTTTTTGTTTACAGTAGTATTTCCATTCTGAATTATATAGCTACTGTTACTAAAATGAATAAGGTCATGCTACATGAGGGATTTTCCTTTTTCATTAAAATAAGACAAAATTGGGTAGCTGAGTCATAATTAGTACTCTAAATGTTAATTGTTGAAAATCTGAAGAAGTTTTTGAGATTATTTTCTATTAAAAGTGAATTGCTATTGTCTTAAATGGTGTGTATTTCAAGTATGTCCTTTTCAGGGGTGTTAAAGTGCTAACAGTGACTACTTAGTATTTTGTAGTGTGTATGAAGTTGGGAAACTGCTGTGATCAGGCAGTTTGTTCCAAGGTATGATATCCAAAACTGATTTTTATATATAGGTGGAATTTTTGTGGGTGTTTTTTGTTGTTGCTGTTTTTGTTTTGTTTTGCTTTTTTGAGACAGGATTTTTCTGTGTGGCCCTGGCTGTCCTGGAACTTGCTCTGTAGACCAGGCTGGCCTCGGTCTCACAGAGATCTGTCTCCCTCTGCCTCGCAAGTGCTGGAATTAAAGGCATGTGTCACTACCACCAAGCATAGGTGGGATTTTTTTTTAAATTACATTTGACTTTACAAAACTGAAGTATTTTCAACTCTGATTCTTTTGGGGGGACCAGTTTGGGGTATTCATTTGTTTTGTTTCTTTGAGACAGGGTCTCACTCTGTAGCACTGGATGGCCTGTACTATAAAAACCAAACTGACTTTGAACTCACAGAGATGTGCATGCCTTTGCCTCCCAAATGCTGGGATTAAATGTACCACCTTACCAGGTGCATGGGGCCAGGGTTTGTTTTATTTATTTGTTTTTAGACAAGAGTCTCATATAGCCTAGGCTGGCCTTGCTTTACCAGATGCCTGGTTCAACCTTACTTTTTAATTTAATCTTTATAGTAATTAACACTGTACAATATAAGTGTTTTGGTTACTGTTTTAAAATAAAAAATTGAAGGTTTATAAATTCATCTTATTTTCTTCATGAGAAACTGGGAATAGGAAAGTGGTATGTCTTTTGTGTCTACATGAATTTCTCCTTAAACAATTTTTCTAAGATGGTGGGGTTACCTTAGGCATGGTGCTTTTATGTGAAGCTGCTACCTCTGACATGGATATTGGGAAGCGAAGGAGTAAGTCACATGTTCCAATTCTGCCTTTAATACAGAAAAAAAAAAACCTCTCTAGTTAATTTTCCCTTTATAATCTATTTCTTTACACTTTTTTATTTGATCAATTGTTTTTTGTTTATTTTGAGATCACTCTGTTATGTGGCCAAAATGACCTTGAACTTCCAATCCTCTTGCCTCAGTCTCCTCTGTGTTCATCTTTCTCACTCATAAGAACATCTTGTAGCCAGGCAGTGGTGGCACACACCACACACCTTAAATCCTGGCACTTGGGAGGCAGAAGCAGGTGGATCTCTGGGAGTTCGAGGCCAGCCTGGTCTACAGACCAAGTTCCAGGACAGCCAGGGCTACACAGAGAAACCCTGTCTCATAAAACCAATACTAAAATAAAACCAAATAAAAAACCACAAGAACATCTGGGGTGGTTTTTTTTGTTGTTGTTTTTTTGAGACAGGGTCTCATATAGCCTAGATCAGTTTCAAACTGACTAACATTGAATTTCTGATCCTCTTGTCTCCACCTTTCAAGTATTAGGATTTACCAACTGAGCCACTTACCCAGCCCCATCTGTAAAACACATTTTAAAAACTGTATATGTAGGAACCAGACTTGATGCTACTGGCCCATAATTCCATACATTCAGGAGGGTGTGAGGTAGGAGGATCACAAGTTCAAGGCCTAACTGGTCTATAAAATGAGATGGAACCCAGACTGCAACTTAGTAAGACCCTGTCTCAAAAGAAAAAGGTAAAAAGGGGACTGGGCATGTAACTAACTCTGTTGTAGAGCCTAGCATATACTGGGCTCTAGAGTCAATCCTCAATATACCAAAACAAAACAACAGGAAAAAACTATGGGCAGGCCTGGGGATAGAGCTCTATGTTGGAGTGATTGTCCTTCACAGACAAGGTCACCAATAGTACAAAAGTGTGTGTGTGTGTTTAAATCTTATACTCACTTTAAACACTTGGGAAGCAGAAGTAAAATTGATGCAAGTTTGAGGCCAGACTGATGAACATAGCAAGTTCCAGGCCAGACAGGGCTATATGTTGAAGACCTTTCCTTCAAACAAAATAAAAACCTTAGATGGGGAGTGGCAGCACACACCTGTAATTCCAAAACTTGGGATGCCAGGGCTAAGAAAATCACTAATAAGGTCTTGAACCCCAGGCTGCATCTGCTTGTTATGCTTTAGAACATTTGCATGTTGTTGAGTGTGGCAGCATAGTCTATAATCCCAGCATGCCAGACTGAGACAAGAGAATTGCTGGCAATTTAGGCTTTCCTGTACTATATAGTAAAGCCCTGACTCATAAACACAGAGTCTGTACAAGGTGACACACTTGCAATCCAAGCACTTGGGAGGTGGAAACAGAAAGAATAAGGAACTCAAGGCCATTCTTTGCTATATAGGGAGTTTGAGGCCACCCCAAATAACAAGACCCTCTATCAAGCAGATACACATTGGAAGATACCTACAATATAATTTCTTAAAATTATCATAGATAATATTTATTTTCTGTAAAAACATGAGTATATTAGATTTCTGATTTGACAGCTACTTTTGGTAAACATGGTGGTGCATACCTGTAATCCCAGCAGTTAGGAGGCAGGTGTGAGTTTGAGGCCAGTTTGGTCTACAAAGCAACTTCCAGGCCATTCACTGCTATATAGTAAGACCCTGTCTCAAAAAATATAAAAACAAACCCTGTTACAAGAAGAATAGATATTTATTAACCATTTAATATATAATACATGTATGATATTTTAATTTTCTAGATTTATTTTTTAAAGTATTTTCATTTATTTTATTATTTATTTCCTCTGTGTGTGTGCATGCATGCATGTGAATGTGTGTGAACATGCCACAACATGGATGTTGAAGTCAAAGGACAACTTGTAGGAGTCTGTTCTGTCTACCTACTATGTGGGTTTTGGGGCTCAAATTCAGATAGGCTTGGCAGCAAACACCTTTTCTTATTGAACCACCTTGCTGGCCCAATCATGATTTATTTTTAGTTTTTTTTTACTTTTTAAATTTTGTTTTTAATACATCCAACCCCAGTTTTCCCTCCCTCCATTCTTCCTGTTACCTCTGCCACCTCCCCTATCCCCCAGATCCACTCCTCTGTTTCCCTTCAGAAAAGAGCATGCCTCCCAAGAATATCCACCAAACACAGCATAGCAAGATACCATAAGAAAAGGCACAAACCCACATATCAAAGCTGGATGAGGCAACCCAGTAGGAGGAAAAGGGTCCCAAGAGCAGGTAAAAAAAAAGTCAAAGACACTGCTACCCCCACTGTTTGGAGTCCCATAAAAACACCAAGTTAACAAACATAGATGCAGAGGACCTAGTTCAGAACCATGCAGGCTCTGATTGCCACTTCAGTCTCTGTGAGCCCCTATGATTCCCGTTTAATTGAAGTTTGTAGGCCATGTTCTCCCGGTGTCCTTGAACCCCCTCCTACATTTCTTCTTCCTCCTCTTCCTTGGGGTTTCCCAAGCTCGAAGGAGAGGGATCCAATGGAGATCTCCAGTTTGGGCTCTCTCTTTGCCTAATGTTTAGCTGTGCATCTCAGCATCTGCTCCCATCAGCTGTCAGTGGTAGCCTCTTTGATGATGATTGGGGTAAACACTGATATATGAATATATAAGGATATTGTTAGTAATCATTTTATTAATTTTTTTCTAAAATAGGTCTCTTGGCTGTCCAACCTCTAGTTCCTGGTCATCCAGGTGTTGGGCATGGACTCCCTCTCAGGCTGTGGACCTCAGATTAGACAAGTCATTGGTTGGCCACTCCCACAAGTTCTGTGCCTCCATTGCCCCAGTACGTCTTACAAGCAGGATAGACAGACTATAGATAGAAGGTTTTATGGCTGGGTTGTTGTCCCAGTCCCACCTCTGAAAGCTTTGCCACAGTTACAGAAGATGGCCAGATCAGGCTCTGTATCCTCCCTTACTATAGGTCCTTCCTAAGATCATCTTCCTAGAATCCTGGAAGTTTCTACTGAACTCAGTTTCCACATTTCACACGCAACCAAATACCCTCTAATTCCAGTCATCTCTCCTAGTACTCTTCCTCCATCACCACCCCCCCACCACATCTGATCCCTCCTGTTCCCATCACCACCCGCCCCCAGTCCACCCAATAAATCTATTTCCCTTTCCCAGGGATATCCATGCATTCCCCCTTTAAAGCCCTCCTTATTACTTAGCATTTCTGGGTCTGTTGATTATAGCCTAATTTTCATTTACTTAACAGCTAACACCCACTTATGAGTGAGTACATACCATGTTTGCCTTTCTGAGTCTGGGTTGCCTCACTCAGGATGATTTTTTTTTTCTATTTTTTGTTTTTTGTTTTTTTGAGACAGGGTTTCTCTGTAGCTTTAGCTGTCCTGAAACTCACTCTGTAGACCAGGCTGGCCTCAAACTCAAAGAGATTCTCCCAAGGTGTATGCTACTACCTCGCAGCTGATTTTTTTCTATTCCTACTTTTTTTCATTTCCTTGCAAATTTTATGGTATTTTTTAACAGCTGAGTAATACTCCATTTTGTAAATGTACCACATCTAATTCATCTATTCTTCAGTTGAGGGACATGTAAGTTTGTTTCCAGTTTCTGGCTATTATAAATAAAGCTGCTATGAACATAATTGAGCAGTTGTCCTTATGGTAGGATGGAATCCCCATTGGGGATATGCGTAACAGTAGTATAGCTGGGTCTGGAAATAGATCAATTCCCAATTTTGTAATAAAACACTATATTGATTTCCATAGTGGCTGTACAAGTTTGCATTCCCACCAGCAATGGATGAGTGTTCCCTTACTCTACATCCTCTCCAGCATAAGCTATTATTGTTGTTTTTGTACTTAGCCATTCTGACAGGTGTAAGATGGAATCTCAGAGTAGTTTTGAGGTGTATTTCCTTGATGACTACGGATTTTGAGTATTTGTTTCTTGACCATTTTGTTCCTCTATTAAGAATTCTCTGTTTACATCTGTACCCCATTGCTGTGGGATAATGCTCTTGTACTCAGTAAAAATTTGTCACTCATATTTGTTTAATAAAATGCTGATTGGCTACTTGCCAAGCAGGAAGCATAGGCAGGGAAACCAGACTAAGAGAATTCTGGGAAGAGGAAAGGCAGAGTGAGTTGCTACCCAGATGCAGAGGAAGCAAGATGAGAATGTTGCACTGATAAAAGGTACCAAGCCACGTGGCTAAACATAGACAAGAATTATGAATTAATTTAAGTTGTGAGAACTAGTTGATAACAAGCCTGAGCTAATAGGCCAAACAGTTTATAATTAATGTAAGCCTCTTTGTGTTTCTTTGGGATTGAATGACTGTGGGACCAGGCGGGACACCCCATTTTAAAAATTGGATTATTTGTTTTATTGATACCTAATTTCTTTAGTTCTTCATATATTTTGGATACTAGTCCTCTATCTAATGTGGCATTGGAGAAAATCTTTTCCCATTCTATAGGCTGCTGATGGTCCAGTGATGGTGTCCTTTGCCTTACAGAAGCATTTCAGTTTCATGAGGTTCCATTTATTAACTGTTGATTTTAGTGTCTACAGTATTGGTGTTCTATTCAGGAAGTTGTTTCCTGTGCCAATGTGTTCAAGGCTATTCCCCACTTTCTCTTCTATCAGGATCAGTATGTCTGGTTTTATGTTGAGGTCTTTTATCCACTTGGACTTGAGTTTTGTGCAGGGTGATAAATCTATTTGCATTCTTCTACATGCAGCCATCCAGTTTGACCAGCACCATTTGTTGAAGGTACTTTCTTTTTTCCATTGTATAATTTTGATCCTTTTATTAAAAAGTCAGGTTCTTGGCCTGGCACTGGTGGCATACACCTTTAATCCCAGCACTCAGGAAGCAGAGGTAGGCAGATCTCTGTGAATTTGAGGTCAGTCTGGTCTCCAGAGTGAGTTCCAGGACAGCTGTCTCGAAAAACAATCAAAAAAAATCAGGTGTCCATAGGTGTGTGAATTTACATCAGGGTCTTCGATTACATTCCATTGATCCACCTGTCTGTTTTTATGCCAATACCATGCTGTTTTTTATTACTATAGCTCTGTACTGGAGCTTGAAATCAGGGATAGTAATACCTCCAGCAGATACACAGACAAACACAGATGTATAATTAAGTATTATAAAATAAAAGCAAAGGGCCATGTGTGGTTGAGCACACGGTTAATTCAACACTCGGGAGATAAAGTATAGAGCCAGCAGTTCAAGGTCACCCTGGTCTACATGGTGAGTTCAGATGAAAGCATGCTCTTTCTATATAGCAAATTCTAAGCCAGCCAGGACTATGTAGTGAAACTACCTTTTTTGTTGTTGGTTTTGTTTTTTCAAGATAGGGTTTCTCTGTGTAGCCCTGGCTGTCCTGGAACTCACTCTTTAAAACAGACTGACCTTGAACTCATACAGATCCACCTGCCTCTGCACCACCACTGCCCAGCTAGTGAGACTATCTTAAAAAAGATGTCGGGCAATGGTGGGACGTGCCTTCAATCCTAGCACTTCGGAGGCAAAGGCGGGCAAATGTCTGTGAGTTCAAGGCCAGCCTGGTCTACAGAGTTAGTTCCAGGACAGGCTCCAAAGCTACACAGAGAAACCCTGTCTCGAAAAACCAAACAAAAATGTGCCTTACTTTCTTCCTCGTAACCCTCTTCCTCCTAGCCCTTGTCTTCAGAATCCATATTAAAACAATAAACCCTGTCTCTAAAAATGGGGCTTAAATCTTTTGGAAAGCTGTTTCTTAGTCAGTTTTCCTCTTTGGAAGTGTGTAGTCTACACTGTGCTGGTGATTTATTAGGTGTGCAACCTGATGATTTTACTCTCTTCTTTTCTCACAGTGATGTGTGTGGCTGGAATCGGACTTGTTGTGTTATTCTTCAGTTGGATGCTCTCTATCTTTCGATCGAAATACCATGGCTATCCATACAGGTATATTCTTATTTTACCTATACTTAAAATGATTAAGTATATATTGCTTTATAATATTTTATTTTTCCATTTTGTTGTTTTGTTTTGTTTTTTCTTTTCTTCTTCTTTTTTTTTTGAGACAGGGTCTCTCTGTGTAGCCCTGACTGTTCTGGAACTCACTCTGTAGACCAGACTGGCCTTGAACTCACTGAGATCCACCTGTCTCTGACTCCCAAGGGCTGGGATTAAAGGCACGCATCACTACCGCCCAGCCTATAATATTTTATTGCTTAGCTTTTTATTCCTTCATTTTGAAAAGTCTCCTGGTTTCTACTTTTTTGTTTCTATTTTGTTTTGTTTTTGCAACAGGATCTCGTCTACCCCAGGCTAGCCTTTAACTCCTGATCCTTGTGTCTCTATCACCCAAGTTCTGGAATTACAGGCGTACACTACCATACTCAGCCATTTGGAGGGGTTCACTTTATTTGAGTGTGTGTTTTACATATTGGTGGTATTTTTTTTTTTTGAGACAGGGTTCTGCTATTTATCCCTCACTGACTTGTATCTCATTATGTAGACCACACTGCCTATGAATTTGGCAACAGTGCTTCTGCATCCCAAATGCCAGTACTAGGGGCATGTACCTCCCCTGGCCTGGTTTGTGTGGTTCTCTCTCTCTCTCTCCCCCCCCTTTGTTTTTGAGACAGGGTCTCACTATATAAATGAGGCCAACCTCCAAATCACAGAAATCTGCCTGTCTTTGCCTCCCAGTGCTAGAAATAAAGGTGTGTATCACCATGCCCAGCTATCTGGTGATTTCTTTTGTGGGGTTACAGGGAGTTTTGTTTGTGAGTTTATTTGTTTGTTTGTTCAAGACAGGACATCTCTGTGTAGCTTTGGCTGTCCTGGAACTCACTTTGTAGACCAGGTTGGCCTCAAACTCAGAGATTTATCTGCCTCTGCCTCCTGAGAGCTGGGGTCAAAGGTGTGAGCCGCCACCACTACCCAGCTTTGTGATTTTTTTTATTTTTTCTTTGTGTGTATGAGAGAATATATATGCTATATGTGTGCAGAGGCCAGAAAAGGACATCATTTTCCCTGGAGTTGGGGTTACAAACCACTCTATGAGATTACTAGAAACTGAACTCGGGTCCTATAGAAGAGCAGCAAGCACTCTTTCTTAATCACTGAACCATCTCTCTGGCCCCTTGGTTTTTGTTTGTTTCATTGGTGTGTATCTGTGTGTTTTAAGAAGGGGTATCTTCTGGAGCTGGAGTTACAGGTGTTTCCCAACCCCTCTGTCATGTCAGGTGGCTCACAGCCATGTGGAACTCAGTGCCTCTAGCTTCTGAGGGCACTTGCACTCATGCCCACATACTTACATGCAGACACATACATACACAGAATTTAAATGAATAAAAGTAAATCTTTAAAAAAACAGAGAGGATCGAGGCTAGCCTGGTCTACAAGAGGTAGTTCCAGAACAGGCTCCAAAGCTACAGAGAAACCCTGTCTTGAAAAACCAAAAAAAAAAAAGGAAACAGCTACATAGTTTCAAATGTTCATAGAGATCCCTGTGGCTTAGGGGAGGAAATTGTTATATCATAGGTTCTTGATTTTTGCCATTACAGGTAACTGAAATGGTGAATAGACTGTGTTGGTTTATAATCTGAGTATTGGTTAACATAAATTTTTATTTTTTAAAGATTTATTTCTGTCTGTATGAGTGTTTTACCTGCATGTATATATGTGTGTGTAGCAAGTGCATGCCTGATGCCCACAGAGGTAAGAAGAAGGGTTTTGGGGCCCCTGAAACTGGAGTTACCAGCAGGTTGTGAGTTACCATGTGGGTGCTGGGAATTGAACCTGAGTCCTCTACCAAAAGGTGTAAGTGCTCTTACCTGCTGAGCCATTACTCCAGCTTCCATAATTTCTGTTTTAATACAGCATCATCCTACGGTATACCACTGTGAATACTGAGCCATATGGTATTATAGACCTGTACTCCAGCACTCAGAGACAGAGACAGGATCAGATCTGGTTTATCTTGGCCACATAATGAGTTTGAGGCCAACATGGACTATATGAGACACCGTCTCAAAAAAAGAAGACTACTGCATATTTTAGTGTTTCTTTTTTTGTTTTTGATACTCAGGTCATGGTCCATATATTAAAATCAACATACTATGTATTTCTAAGAAGTAAAACTTACTTTTCTATCACAGTCTAATGTATTGTTATATTTTTTTGTTTCAGCTTTCTGATGAGTTAAAGAGGATTCTAGAGACACATAGACTGTGGTAATAATGGAAACTGAAAAATAAGAAATATGTGGTGTTTGAAGAAGAATGCAACTCATGTATTTTATATTACCTCTTTTTTGTCAAGTGATTTAAATAGTTAATCATTTAACCAAAGATGTGTAGTGCCTTAATAAGCAAATGTAAGATCATGAAGTATTTGGGATTATTCTCCTCTTAACCTTTCCTTCCCTGTGAACTTATGAAACATTTGATTTTTGTAGAATTAGGTACTTTATAAAATTTAAAACTACTACTTCATTTTACGTAGAGCAAATGTCAAAACTACTTTAGTTAACTTTTCATCATCTGATTTTATCTTATCCAAGGCTGGGATGGAAGGTTCTGAGCAGGAATTTCCACCTCTGCCTGTTACAAACAACTGCATCTGGAAGCCATCATTAGTTTGCCTTTGTGCAGATGGGTATGATTTACATCTTTCCTCTTGGACCAAGGTATCATATGCACTATTTGAACTTCTGAAAATGGACTGTGTAGCCTTTGGAAAGATAAATCTGTCTTCTTCCTATGTCTTTCCTGCCGAAATCAGAGCTACATATGCCTCTTTTATACATTAAGAAGTACCTCTAACTACAAAACTATAATTTTTGCATGAGTGTGCTCTAACTACCTTGTACATGGAAAGATTTCTGATTCATTCTGTTTTCTAGTTTTATTTAAAGTGGCCCTTCTCTAATAATAATAATAATAATAATGTGTTGCCTAAAATCACTGTAACTTATAAATGATCTCAGATGTTTGTGTATGTTAGTTAGACACTGTCAATCTCATTTTTACCTAACAGAAAAATAAGCTGAGTTGTGTTCGTGGAAAGGACTATCTTAGAATGGGAAAAGAAAATCAAGAAATATTGATTGTTGCCTATGGATAGAAATGAAACATTTTGCCAGGCTTGTGGCAGACACAAACTAAAATCTTTGTGAGTTTATGGCTAGCCTGGGCTACATAGTGAGACCCTGTGTCCCAAAAAAAGGAAAGAAAAGAAAGAGAAAAAGGAAATGCAGTGTAAATGTTTTCAAGCTGAGGCAGTAGCTCATTGGTAGAGTGCTTGCCTAGCATGAGTGACACTCTGGGTTCAATCCTCAATACCACAGGAAAAAATATTTCTTGAACCCTGTTTTGTGAATTATTTTTATTTGTTTGTGTTTAAAGAATGTTCCTTGAAACCTGGTCTTTTGTTTTTTAAAATACATATTCCTTAAAACCTGGGCTAATTTTTAAGTAAGTAGTTTTTGAAGCCTGGTCTGGCTTTTGTTTTTATTTGTGTGTTTGTTTTCTAAAAAAAATGTTTCTTGAAACCTGGTCCTCTTTGTCTGTTTTTGCCTTTTTGAGACATAGCTCTGGTTGGTCTTTAATTTCCCAAGTGCTGGGATTTCAGGCATGTACCACCATTGACCCCAGTCTGCTTTCTACTGTCATTTTAGAATGGTGGTATGCATGTGTCTCTGCTCTTAGCTCTTCTGGTGGCCGAAGTAGGAACCCTGAAGTCCAAGAATTTGACACATAGTCAGGCATCATATCAACACCTGATTTCAAAAGTATGTCCATAATAAAATTGTGAAGGGATTTTGTTTGAATTTTGTCTTTTTCTGTGACAGTGGAAATAACCCTATAGGCTAACCAAATTTCCATGAGGAATATTTAAGTCATGGTTATAATATGTCTAACTCTGACCTCCACCAGAGTTATGAAGAGTAATTGGAAATGCCACTGTTATGAAAGTGTGGAGTTGGGATGTATCTCAGTGGTAGAGCACTTTGCTAGCCTGTGTTAGGCCCTGGGTTCAATCCCCAGCACCACAATAAATGAGAATTGTAACTGTGAAAAAATGTAAAGAATATTATAAATATTACATTTAAAAGATACAGAGATGGATATGTGGTTGAGTTAATGCAGTGCTTGCCTGACATGCAGGAAGCCCTGAGTTTGATCCACTACATCACATAAGCCAGATGTGGTGGTGCAGGCATGTAATTCCAGCGCATTCAGGAGACAGATGGGAAGATCAGAAGCTCAAGTTCATCCATGGGTGCATAATGTTTAAGGCCAGCCTGAACTACAATGAGACAAAACAAAAGATACTGTGACTCTTTTGTGCTGTGATCATGTAATAGCCTGCCCCTGTCTTATGAACAAAGGTTTGTGGAAAGACATCATTGGCCCTGAAGAAATCTTTATGTGGGGTTTTTGTTGTCGTTGTTACAAATTCAATGAATAAGAGGATACAATTGATCCCCTTATAAATTGAGTGATTCTGATTTCTTATCCACTATTTTTATACTCATCTCTGCCAAATGGATTTAGGCTGTAATTTTTAGGAAACTTGTGTGACAAGGCCCTGACTTGTAAGGTTGAACTGGGCAGTACTCCTGCTGTGTAACCTCTGTAGCTCCAGGTCATGTCCCATGGTCAGTGTTCTGTCTGTTTCCTCTCTGTATAAGAGCAACATTCTTCAGTATGAAGAAAGGCGCATTTGGGCTAAAATCTGTGAGAGCAGATTTTCTCCGCTTAAAATAGTGTTAATTTTGTGGAAAATTTAAATTTAGCTTTTTTCTGAAGTGCCTTAAGTAGATTCTTAATTTACTTTTCTAGTACTGGTTTAAATATAATTCATTATGGATTTTTAATATACTGTTCAAAAATGATAACATTATTATGGCAAAGATAACCAAATGTCTGGCTTACTGCTTCCTACCAATAAACTTTTGCAATCTAAATTGAGGTGTTTGATTCCCCGTTGTATTCATTTCTTTTCTGTTACTGTTATAGAATACCCTGATTAGAGCACCTTGAGTTCCAGGAGAATGTATTATTGAGAAGACACGGCAGCTGGAGCTTCAAGCCCCCAGGCAGATAGGAAGCAGAAGGAAAGCAAGAAGTAGAGCCAGGCTATATAACCTCAAAGCCTGTCCCCAATGATCTACCTTTTAAAGGTTCCACAACTTCATGTAGCACAAATAATAAAAACCCAGAGACAGATATTGGGTTTCAAGCAGAAGATCAGAAAAGCAAAGCAGCCAAGCCACTAGAGAAATCTTACCTATACCTCAGACCAAAATGGGCAATCCTGCCTCTACAAATCCTCTGACAGACTGAGCTGAGACCTGGCTCCTCCCTTCTTCTAGTCCTCTCTAGTAATGGTATTAAAGGTGTGCACCACCACCACCAGGCCTCTATGGCTGACTAGTGGCTGCTGGGATTAAAGGTGTGTGCTACCACTGCCTGGCCTGCATGACTGACTAGTGTGGCTGCTTTGCCCTCTGATCTTCAGGCAAACTTTATTAAAACAAATAATATACCACTATAACCACACAAACACTACCATTAGCTAGATACCAAACAAATGAGTCAATAAAGGCATTTCCCATTCAAACCACAGCACCTCTCTATAGAGGGGCCAATTTGAAATATCAAAAGAGGATTCTCTCTTAAAAACTGTTTTCTTGACAGGTGGAGTTACGTGAGATTAGGGGATTGAATATTTGGAAGCATGAAGAAAGCACACTGACTAAAGATATCCAGGGGTTAGTGCTTGTTCTGTGACCACATGATCTTAGACAAGCCAGTCAAATCTCTGAACCTCCTTTATTCTGGGGGGGGGTTCTGTTGAATTAAGTTACATCAAAGATGTATGTGTTTATATTTAAAATAAATAGAATTTTGGGGATTTAGGGTTGACTTTTCGTTGTCGTAGTTTAGACAAGGTCTTTTGTAGTGTGGGCTGGCCTCAAATTCGCTGTGTAGCCCAGACTGACCTTGACCTCCTGATCCTCCTGCCACCATACTGGCTTACTCTTTTTAAAAACATCTGTACTCATTTTTTGAGAATTTTATGCATGCATACAATGTCTTTTGCCCATATTCACCCTCTAGATCCTCCCAGATCCTCCGACCAGCTTTGTTTTCTCTTTTTCTTTTTTATAGCACACTGGTTCCAATTTGTGCTCCCCATACATTCAGTGAGTGTGGGGCTATCCACTAGAGTGTGGTGCTTTTCTTGATTGGATATAATAGTAATCTCCAAGTTTGGTGTTGAATTAAATCAGTTGAAATATGGGGTGTTTTGTAATAAGATTTCTGAAGATATTAAGATGCTGGTGAAGAGGATAAATCCAGGTTGCTTAATATGCAGTAAGCCAGATTTGATGGCACACGCCTGTAATGCCAGCATTTAGGAGGTAGAATCATTAGGATCAGATCAAAGTTCAAGATGAGCCTGGGCTAAGGAGATCCTGTCTCAAAAACATTACCAAAAAAAAAAAAAAGCCAGGCGGTGGTGGCACACCCCTTTAATCCCAGAACTCAGGAGGCAGAGGCAGGTGGAACTCAGTGAGTTCGAGGCCAGCCTAGTCTACAAAATAAGTTCCAGGACAGCCAGGGCTGTTACACACAGAAATCCTATCTCAGAAAAAAAGGAAAAAAAAAACCCTAAAACCTGAATTATATTTATTTAAATTTAAATACATATATCTTTAATAGTTTACATACTAGAACAGAGGAGAGAAAAGAGCTCTGAAGGAACCTAGTGCAAAGTCGTCTTCAGTAACATAGTGAGTTAGAAGCTACCCAGACTACAGAAGACCTTGCCTCAAAAAATTCATTGAAATATTTTTTGGAAAGACTGTGCCTGGAACCTATAGATCTACTATTAGATCTGATGGTATGGGCCCTGCCCATTCTGAGTAAGGGGGACACAGTATGCTGGTAGTATCGAAAGCCAAAGTCAAAAAGACACTATGCTTAAATTAGTACCTTCACTGACTCTGCTGAAGAAAACCTGCCCTAGAAAAATGGAGCAATTTACTGAAGGTTATGCCAAGGAAATGCTTACAGGTTTCCCATTTTGCTGAATATACCCTATGGATTATATTTCACTTGCAGATGCAAATTGCTCTCTGGAGACCGTAGTCCACTTTGATTGCTTCCTGCCATCCAGATTTCTGGAAGAAGTCCTAATGAAAAAGGCATTTCCCTAGAGAGCCTGAATCATGCAGGTGCCCTAAAGGAGGGAGTTTTGATTGACACTCTTTAGTCTCTAAAAGTAGAATATAGGTAAGGAGTTAGACTTTAGCCAGGAAGGGAAGCCAGAGCAGTAACAACCTAGAGATGCTTCTGTGCACCAGTGTCCCTTAAACATGGTGTTCTCTTTTTCCTACATGAAATAGTTACAGTACCAATGTAAATTAGCATGGTGCCATAACACCCACAATCCCAGCCCTTAGAAGGCAGAGAGAAGCTAGAGAATCAAGAATTCAAGGGTAGCCTCTCCTGCACAGTGTGAGGCTAGCTTGTGCTACATGAGTCTGTCTCAACAAAACAAAAACCTACCAATGCTTATCATCAACTGAAAGTAGACTACATTTCAAAATAATGAAACCAAGCATAGTGATAACACACCTTTAATCCAGTGCTCAGGAGGCAGAGACAGGTGGATCTTGTGAGTTTGAGGCCAGCCTGGTCTACATAGTTCCAAGATGACTGGTGCTACATAATGAGACCCTGTCTCAAAAACCAAAACCAAAAAGCCAGCAATTGTACCTCTGCTTGTAATCCCAGCACTTGGAACCTCGGGCTGGAGAATCAAGCATGCAAGGCCAGCCTGAACTACATAGCAGGTTCTAAACTGATCTAGGGTACAGATGGGGATGCCTATCTCAAACAAAAACAAGCCCCAGTCAGTGCTCTTAGCCTCTGAGCCATCTAGCAGAAGGAGGGAGAAGATGAACACAGAAGTCAGAACCGCAAGGGATTCGTCCACCCATTGAGATGGTGTGCCTGATCTAGTGGGAGCTCACCAAGACCAGCTGGACTGGGACTGAACGAGCATGTGATCGAAACAGACTCTCTGAATATGACTGACAATGGGGACTGACTGAGAAGCCAATGATAATGGCACTGGGATTTGATTCTACTGCATGTACTGGCTTTTTGGGATCCT
>PVIU01020567.1:0-33697 GCA_004026605.1 Ondatra zibethicus
GGGAGGGGAGAGGAGGAAGAGAGGGGGAGGGTAGGAGAGGAGAAAGGAAGGGAGGGAAGGGAAGGGGAAGGGAGGGGAGAGCAGAGGAGGATAGGAGAGATAAGGACGTAAGGTCTCTGGTGTCGAAGGGCCTCACAATCCAATGGACAGAGCTGTGAATGGTAGAAAATACACAACACTTGAAGTACAAGTGAGGAAGACATGTGCTAAGCCTTCAAAATTTCAAACTGAAACACTAACATCATGTTGAAGAATTTCAAAGTATACTCCATTATCAGACTTGGGTTCTCACATGGATCCACAGAGATATGCATGTAGAGCTGCTAAAAGTAGTTGTTCTAATTTTATTCTGGTTTCCAATACATGTGCTTATAGGGCTATATACATTGAGGACATTTTTTTCTGATACAGGTAACATATGTTTGTAGTAGCTGTGAATATACAGATGTGTCCTGATTCTTGCCCTTCCTTGTGCTAGCAACACTACAATTTGAATGCACATCAATAAAGAACTGAGTATATAAAAATCTTACACCATATGTTGAGGGCATTCGGATGAGACACGGGGTAGAATAGTTAGTTAATTAGATACTTACAACTATTATCTTGGTATTGATGATGCATTATATTTCTGTAAGATATCACCAGTAATGGAAGCTGTGATTAGTACATAGGATCTATTTACAATTTTTATAGTTGGGAGTCTATATTTCAAAATAAAAAATAAAAAGTAAATAGAGAAGAATTGGGCGTTTCTAAGTACACTGATGACATAAGTATGTACAAGATCTGGAGGAACAACTCTCATTACTGGGAGGTGGGGGGAATGGTCTAGTCAATTTTAGAAGAGTCTGGCTGTTACTCGTATTGTGTGATCCAGCAATTATTCTCCTTGGTATTTATAAGAACAATTTGAAAATTTATGTCTACATAAAAACCCATGCACTGATGTTTAAAAGTGGCTTTATGCCTAACTGCCAAAATCTGGAAACAGTTAAGAGGTCTTTCAACAGACAAATGGATAAATACAGTGTGTTCCATCCAGATAATGAAGTAATATTCAGCACTTAATAAGAAATGAGCTAGTGAGCCACGGGAAGACAAGGACGAAACTTAAATAAAAATCACTAAGTGGAAGAAGTCAATCTGATTACAACTATAAGTCATTCTGGAAAAGACTAAAGTATGGAAACATCAAAACAAATCGATGATTTCTGGGGGTAGAGGAATAGGTAAGGAACAGAGGAGTTTTAAGACCAAGAAACTATTCTACATGAGCCTATGATGGGAGACATTAATATATGTTCAAGTCTGTAAAACTTACACCACCCACAGTGAGCCCCACAATTACTGAATTTGAGGTAATGATTTGCCAATGAAAAGTCATCAATTTATAAGAAATGTACTCTTGATAATGGATTGTATGTATATCGGGATAGAGAACAGGATATGTGGTGTCTCTCCACATACGTCTCTATTTTCTTGCTGTGAAATAAAACTGCCCCCAAAATAAAATCTTATAAAAGTAATCCCAAAATCAACTCTTAATGCAGAGAATGCATAGAAGTGTATGTACATAGAAAGCTATTTTTCACGTAAAGCAAAAAAAGTATATGTACTATAAATACCAGTCTATACATAGAAACTCTCTTTAAAGACATCCACCCAAACAACTGGCAATAAGGATGGTTGCCTCTGGAGAGGGAAACTAGGTAGCTGAGAGCTGGGGTTGGGGTAGGGGGTTACACTGCATTTTCTTCTTACAATATCTGAATATACTATGTTTCCATAATGAGGAAATACTATTTGCTTAAAAAAGAAGTCCTTTCTGTGGTCACATTTTTTTTCCTCTTACAAACTTTGAAGGCATCCCCTCCATCTGGCATATTGCCTTTTACCCAACTGAGAAGGTCTGGAGATCATGGGATGGGATTCGGGGATAGGTTTTCCAACTGATCCAGCATTCTGAGTTCTAGGACATCATGAGCTACAATAGGGTAAAGTACCACTCACTGTAGGAACTGTTCCTGTCACAATGACTGACACAGACCCTCACCAATTAATTCAACCTATTAGCATGAACATTCCATTTGATCTACTCTTAGAACCCCAAGTCCAGAAAACTAACCAATGGTGCTGTCCCTGGGATGAAAATGTTAAAAATTGGGGCTGGAGAGATGGCTCAGCAGTTAAGAGCACTGGCTGTTCTTCCAGAGGACCTGAGTTCAATTCCCAGCAACCACATGGTGGCTCACAACCATCCATAATGAGATCTGGTGCCCTCTTTTGCCCTGCAGGTGTACATGCAGACAGAACATTGTACATAATAAATAAATAAATCTTTAAAAAAAAAGAAGAAAATGTTAAAAAATTTAAGTTCTCACTAGTATAAGTCAGTCCCCAGTCAATGGCTGCCTAACTTTAACCATCAATACTAAAAAAGATGTAAGCTTATACAGTGAAGGCAGAATTTCTTGTGGAAATGAGTTACTTATACATTTCTTCATGCTAACATTCTGTATGTCAGTGAAGCCGAACCATTTGTCACCTTAGCTAAAACTCCCTAAGCTTTATTTAGACCTCTGTAAGGCACGTGTTAGTTTGCTGAGCTTAGAACTTAGTTCTCGTAGTAGAGAATAACCTTCTTCAGGGTACTGCAGCTTTGTGTCCTTTACAGCATCCCTCACAGCAACTATTATGTAGGTCACTCATCTTTGAGGATAGTTCATTTAACATTTCAAACTTTAAAAAATAAGTAACTTTAAAAATAGAGTTTAAAGCCAAACTAATTGGGCTTAAAATAGAACAGTGTCACTGTTATAAAGGCAATGAAAATGATTCCATAAGTGTATTATAGAAAGCAATGACGTGCTCATAACTAACAAGGCTTTATTATCCCTTGGGGGTGTTGTTTTGACTTTGTGGGTGGGAGACCAGCATTTTGTGCATTAAATAAAACTGTTTCCCTTCTCCTGCCATTCACCATGCAGAAAGCTTGTTACTCAGCTGAAACAATATTACAAAATTGCTAAACTACTCTCTCTAAACTTGGTAAACAAATGCTAAATAAGGAGACTAAGATCCCTGGAGGCAGAAGATGGTAGTCCCTTCTGAGAGCGTTAAGTTCAATAGCTTCAACTAGCAAGGAATTGTGTTTTACTGCTCACATCTTCGATCCTGAAGGCCCCCGAATCATGCAGTACTTATTTGGTACTTCTTGCAACCAATTCAAGATAACATTTGAAACTATTCAGTTTGGACTCACTTTTGTCTCTCACATTTTCCCCCTTAAGTAAACAGAACTGAAAACAAGTCAAAGGAGACCAGACTTTCATCCCATAAGAACAAATCAACAATATTGTTATTTAAATTATATTACTTATGATACAGAACTCTGTTCATATATTCTGTAATTAAGTTATATAAATTTGTGTAGTTCCAAACAGGCAAAGATTAAATTCTCAACAGAACTTTACCAACTTTAAATTACAAGAACTCATAATTCACTTTAATGTTCTGAGAATTGATTGTTGTGAATGTTTAAGTATTTTATTAAAGTTTATCCAGAAAGAAACTAAAGTAGTCTACTTAGGTAAAATATCTGTATCTAGTTATAAGAGATGAAATAAATTGTCAAAGCTTAATTTTGGAAATACCATTTATTATTTCAGTCTTAGAATCTAGATTCTGAGTCTCTGCCAAAATATTGAGATTCTAATGCTACATACCAATTCTTAAGCCATTTTCTTAAGGGTTACTGTGGCTAGAACAATAGCTTAAATCCATCCATTTTAAATTAACACAAACATCAGTAATGTACAAAACCTCTCTATGTCTGTTCATTACCACCTCATTTATTTGTACTATCTTGCCATTCAGGCTCCCTTATCTCTAAGACAGGCACCCAGGCTGGCTTGGAACTCACTATATAAGCCAGACTATTTTGGAAGATATGATCCTCTTGCCTGAGCCTCCCAAATGGTGGAATCACAGGTGTATAACGCCATACCTGACTTCAAACAGTGTATCTGTAAGTGATAATCCTATCAACAGTTTTATGATCACTGTGTTAGTAGCTTCTGTCTTTTAAATTAGAGAAAACAATTGTAATCAAAACAAAATACTTTTATTTTTACCTTTATAGTTAATTCTACCACTGTTCTTTCTTTGTGTGCATTTAAGTTTATATCTACAGATACTCAACTTATGTGGTGTTAACATCCCAATAAACCCATCATAAATTTAAAAAATATCATAAATCAAAAATACATTTAATACAACTAGCCTGCCCAATGATCACAGCTCAGCAACACAGAACATTGCAGAGTCTCAGTTGTTTACCTTCAAGATCATATGGCTCAGTGGGAGCTGGGACTGACTAGTACTGCTTGGTATCCTTAGACATAATACCTCCTATCCTTAGTCCAGTAAAAGTTACAAATTCAAAGTTCAAACTAGGGTTTCTACTAAGTATGCATCACTTTGATATCAGCATAATGCCTAATAAAAACAAAAAAGACAACCTAAGCTGAACTACTGTAAACTGAGGAATGCTTGAGTTTCTTTTCATTTAAGTCTAAAGGATCCCTCCCCACTTCAGTAATTTCTTGAGGACAGACAGCAACAAATTATCAGTTTTTAGTTAGCTGATAATGTTCTTATTCTCTTATTTTTTAAATAAAATATAGCCTCATTAGACATAGAATTTCTGATTTAAAAGCAGTTTTTTCAAGGTTTGACCATTTTATTCTACTGCTCTTCTGGGTCAAAAATTTCTGATGCAAAATCACCTGTTAATTTCACTGAGAGGCCTCATCTAGGATCAGTTTTTTTGTTTTGTTTTGTTTTTTTGCCCTTACAAGATTTATTTTGCTTTTGTCTTTCAAGAATCTGAATATGCTTTGGGGTTTATCTAATTTGAGTTCACCAAACTTCTTGGACATTGAAGATTTATTATTTTCATCAAATTTGTGGAGTATTTATCTGTTATTCCTTCTTTCTATTTATTTATCTGTTATTCCTTATTTCTATCCTTATCCCCAGTTCAGAGACATTATGTATACACTGGTACCCATGTTATAACACATATCTCTTAGGTAGACTGGCCAATTTTCTCCATTCAACTTTTTTGTTCCTTAAATAGAATCATCTAAATTAACCTGTTTTCAAATTTCTTGATTCTGCCCGGCATGGTGGCACATACCTTTAGTCCTATCACTCTAGAGGCAAAGACTCTGTGAGTTCAAGGCCACCCTGGTCTACATAGTCCGGTCCAGGCCCATCAGGGTTATATGACAAGACTCAGTTTCAAAAAAAAAAAAAAACCAAAAATAAAAAATAAAAAGGGGGGACTGGAGAGATAACTCAGGAGTTAAGAATACTGGTTGCTCTTTCAGAGGACCCAGGTTCACTTCCCAGTACCCACATGGCAGCTCACAACTATAGTTCCAAGGGACCTGACACCCTACACAGACATGCAGGCAAAATACCAATGCACATAAAAATGAATAAATCTTTAAAAACTAAAATAATATGTATTGATTCTTCTTGTTATATAATTTTAGTGACATTTTTATTTCAGTTATTGTACTTTTAAAAGTACAGTTATTATACTTTTTTAAATCCAGATATTTGTTTCTTTTTATCCTTCTCTACTATATTTGTCAAGACATCATTCCTATAATTCTGTGGATATCGTTTCTTTTAAATGAGTTTGTTTATAATATCTAAAGTACTGTCTATATAAGAAGAGTATCTGGGCTTCCTCAGAGACAATTTCTTACTGGCTGTTTATTTACTTCTGTATGTGTCTTGCTTAGGAAAACTAGACATTTAAATAATAACATGTAGAATGTTTGAAAATCAAATTTCCTCCCTCCTTTGTCATTGTTGCTTGTTTACAGACTTTTCTGGACTAATTCTGTAAAGCCTGCATTCTCTGTCATGTCTGGCTACTGAAGTCTCTCTTCTGTTACTGTAATAGTTAATGATGATAGGTTATTTTTTTAAATCAAAAGATGTTCACTCTCCATCCAGGTGTTCTGTACAGGGACATACCTTCAATAGTGTGGGAGAGAAAATCTTGTCTTAGCTTTTGCTTCCTGTTTACACAGCGGTCTCAAAGTCAAGCACTTCAGGAAGATGCATGGTTAGAGTATTGTCCTTGATGCTTTTCAACAGAAAGATAAACGCAAATCAGATGGATACAGCCTTTTCGTGGAGCTAATAATAATAAAGTCAAATAATGAAAATGATTTGAAGACATGGATACTATAGAGATTTCTTCTTGAGGTGACTACATAGTTCCAGTTACCATGTTTGTGAGGTTGCTGGCTTTCAAGGCTATCATGGAAATGGGGACAATTAAGAGAGATTAAAACATAACAGGGCTTACTGCTATAATAAAATATTAGCTATTTTATAGAGTAAAGGTTTTCATGCTTCTGGAAGCATTTGATTGATTTTTTTTAAAACCACAAAATATTTTAATTATACTATGTGTGTGTGTATGTGTGTGTGTGTGTCTGCGCACACTATGGAGTATGTATGGAGGCCAGAGGACAGTTTGTAAGAGTTGGTTCTCCCCTTCTACCATGTAGGTCCCAAGGATTAAACTCAGGTCAGCAGGCTTTGCAATAAGCACCTGATAAGTCATCTTGCTGACCCCCCAAAAGTTTTCTTACACAACTGTTGTCAATAGCCACGTTGATTTTATAAAGTAATAAATTTTCTAAAGCCTTTATTTCTTGAGTTTGAAAATCATACTGGTAATGGCATCCCTTAAAAATTACTGTCATCTCTTAAATTTATGCAGCAAAATATGTAGGGTCCCAGTTGATATTACCACCCAGACTGCTATTTGAAGATGTTCTATGAATGTACATAAAACCAGTAGAGGAAAAAAAAATACGACCTGCCTTGATTCCTGTTCCTTTTTTACCTTTGGTGACTACAAAGAAATAAATGTGGTACCCAGTAAAAGATACAGTGAAAAAATATTTGTTATCAGCATTCTGCTATGGTTTTAAAGATTCACATATATCAATTTTATATAAAAGAACATGAGAAAAAATGACTGATGCTAGCCAGTCAGGCTAATTACACAATGCTTAGTTCAATGCCTAACACTGTAACTCAACAGATGAAGTTTCCACGAGGAATCAATCCAATTTCTTTGATGAAATGAAGAACACAATAATTATAAACTTTAAGTCTTGATTTTCAAAAACAATCAAAAATCTTTAAAAATTCATTTCAATACAGAAGTTACTGTTTTATCCACTACACGTGACTATTCATGATGTTACCAAAACATATTAGACTATGATACTTTGATAACAGTAACATAATCTTAATATTAGATCAGGAGATATAAAAGTGACTATTCACTTAGAGAGCTTTGAGAGTATGAGTAATAACATAAATACAATGTGTGGAGAAGGAGGGATGGGGAGGAGAAGAGGGTGAGAGAGGTGAGGATAGTGAGAGGCAGGAAGAAATGATAAGATAGAAGACAGGCAAATACCTACCATTTTTCTACCCCTATTAAAATAGCACCTGGAATTATACATGAGAATAGTCTGGGAGCTCATGTGGCATTGTACAGACTTCTGCTGCAGGAAGAAAAATATTCAAAACCAGTGGCAATGTAAAAGTGATTCAAAGTCCAAGACCTTTTCTGGGAAGCCAATTAAAAGAACAGATACTGAATATAAGAAATCACTCACCAAATGAGCAATAGCATTCTTGATACTTAGGACACTGTCACCTTTTCAGGGCTTCACTGTTGTATTCCACATGGACTTTACAAAAAATAGCGTGGACATACAATGCATGGAGTACAACATAAATTTTCACTATTAAACCTTGAGAATCTATGGGATTAAGATGTGCAATTCCAAAAATTTATCAGCAGAAAACATTTATGGATAGCCATTAAGGTCCTTGATTAAATAAGCTTTCACTTAACTGGGGCATTAATTTGAAGAATGTAAATCCTATGTGTTTTAAGGCTAATATGTGTGAATAAGTTGCTTAGTGAGTCTGGCACATCATCTGACCAGGCTTAGATGCTTTCTTTGCCTAGTAAATTATATAATAACTCATGATGTGCTAAAATTCTCTTTTTAAAAACACTCTTCCCAAATACCTAGTGCTGGCAATTAACATCAGGAGTAGTTTAAAAGTTGTAAATTATTGCTGGTTCTTAGCCAAAAGATTAATTTTGGATAAAGACTAATGCATTGAATTCAGTTTTGACTCAAACCCATGAAATAAACAAGTCAGCCATAAAACATTTTTGACAGAGATTACATATGAAAATAGTATTTGTGCTTTCAAAGATACCTTATAATCCCTTGGATCAGGCTTCCTCAAATCTGTTTTTCACATTATATTAATGTGAGTACAGACACATCAAGACTTTTTATGTAAACAAGGCTGGGTGATGCTTAGGAAAAAAGCTTGCCTTGAAAGCATGGGTGCCCAGAACCCTCCAAAAACAAACAAAAAAACAAACAACAAACAAAAACCAGAACAGTGGGGCATGCCTGTAATTCCAGAGATGGTGAGATAGAAGGCAGAAACAAGATCCTTGGGACCTTGCTGGCCAGTTAGCCTGGTACAGCTGGCAAAACTCCATGTCAACGACAGAACTTTTCTCAAAACAAAAGGTGGAGAGAACCAGAGAACCCAAGGTTGTCCATGGACCTCCATATGCACAGGTAGGTGTGTGTGTGTGTGTGTGTGTGTGTGTACATATACATACCCCCCACCATGAACACACATAAAATAATTTCCACAAAACCAAAGCATTATCTTTTTAAAACATTCAATTAAAACTATGGTATAAACCTGACCTAGCAGCTCACATCTTTAATCCCAGCACTTATGAGGCGGAGGCAGGTGGATCTCTGTGAGTTCAAGGGCAGCCTAGTCTACATAGCAAGTTCCAGGATAGCCAGGGCTACAAAGAAAGAACCTGTCTCAAAAACTATAGTATATATTAGTGGTACACAGTGCTTACTTATGTATATGTTATATAATGGTTATGACAAATCAAATTAACATATTGATCACCACACATACTGTACATCAGATCCCTAAAACTTGATTCAGCTTATATTTTTCAATCAACATTCCTCACCTTGACCCTGACATTCTACTCTATATTCATGTTTTACTATGTGTTTGATTTGATGGATTAAGGACATAATATGGCAAATTTTGTATCTGGTCTATTTCACTTAGCATAATCTTCTCCAAGTTCATCTATGTTATTAAAATTGGTTTTATTCTTTTATGGCTAGATATCGTTCCAAAGTATGTTTGAGTCTGTATGTGTATCAATTTCTTTATCCAATTTATCAGTACACACTTTGGTCATTATCTTGACTACTGTCAATTAACTTGACTATTGTCAATAATGTAACAACCTACTATTTTTGTTCTCTTCCAAATGTATACCTGAGAGTGCTTTAGCTGAAATCATGGAAGCTCTCTATATTTAAGAATTTCTACAGGTTCGATTCCTAGCACCCACATGGCAGGTCACAACTGTCTGTGACTCCAGTCCCAAGGGATCTGACACCATTACACAGACATAGAGAGGCAAAAACACCAATGCATATAAAATAAAAATGAAGAATTTCTATTTATTACTTTCATGATTCTAAGAGTTGACTGACACTGATTCCAAAAGTATGTAAGAGTTTCTTCAGTTGGCATCATTGTCAATATTTGTCATGTCTTTTCTTTTTCATAGCAGCTATCTTAGTAGGTACAAGGTGATATATATTTATCATATATATATATGCTTTACATTTCCTTGTGAGTTAGCAATATTGAAGCATCTTTCATTTACTTGGTGGCTATCTATTATCTAATTAGGAGAAATGTCTATTCAGGCTAAAATAAATTTTTTCACAAAATGTAGGCTATCCCAAATGTGGCAATAATATGACAAATTAATGAGTATTTGGTAGAAATCAGTTTTCTATTACAGAACCTTGATTATTTTCTAACAAAGGATTCTTAGTAGTCCATAATCACTGGGCCAACGTACCATAAAGTTTTTAAAACTATTCAACTATCATGATGTAGAGAAAGGATGAAGAAGTATACACGGGTCGGTTTTGATGAGAGCTGCAGTGAGAAGTTGATCAACGTTGTGTTAGGTGACAAAGCACCTGAGTTCATCAACGTAAGCAGAGGAAAGGCTTGCTTTTGGCTCACAGTTTTAAAGATTTTAGTCAATAGTCTTCTGCTTCTGTTGTTTCAGGCCTGTGGCAGCGTAGTAGATTGTGGTGGGGAACACGTAGAGCAAAGCTACTCACCTGATGGCAGCCAGGAAGCAGAGAAAAGAAATAAAGGGACCATAATCCCATTACTCCCCTTTAAGGTCTTGTCCCAGAAAACCTAACTTCCCCCTCTAAGGCTCCACCACCTCTCAATACCACCAAAATGAGGAATAAATTGCCTTTGGAAAAAATTCCATATCCTACCAATAACAGTGGCCCATTACAACAGCAATTTTCTTTGTATTCTCTTGCTTTATTTTTGTGAATGTATATGCTATACTTATTCCTGTGTTTTAGTATCAAATTTGTGTTCTAAATTTTAATTCTAGAAAGCTGTGTCTTCATTGATCTTCTTGCATGTGTTATCTCCTACTAGATAGTTACAGATGCAGGCAAATGCTTATGTCTTAAGGTTTCTACAGTCAGGAGGTCATAATCTAGATTCCAAAGAGTGTAGGTATTCATGTTTAGCTAAATGCTTCTTTCCTAAAATGTCTATATTCAGGGATCCTTAGTGTCTAAGAGTAGATTTCAGACATTTGCCAAACATAAGGAAAGTTTGTAAAATATAGGACATCTCACTCATTCTCTGCTTTAAATACTATTTAAAAAATTCTGCAAACTTTTCAGAATTATACTATCACAAATTCAAAACTGAGCCCATTAAACAGTGTATACAGAGTCCTTCATATACTCAACTCCATTGCTTGAAACAACTTGACCGCCATTTGTTTAGAGTCCCTTCTACTCATTACTCCTCTCGGTTCCACGAAAGGAAGAAAGAGTAATCCCAGGAAATAGCTTTCCATATGATAGAAAGGGGTAACACTGCTAGACTTAAAGTCATACAAACTATATAATGCAGGTGTTAGTGGGCCTTTAGACATGGAGACTGCTGCTCTTTGAAGCTGGTGAGACAACAGAGAGGAATGATGCAGTGGAAAGGGTACAAGGCTCTTCCTAAATTTATATATCAAATTTAAGGTGAGACAGACTGGGAGACCAAAGTATTCCTATTAACACAGCAATTCTGAGTACGAGGGCCACAGAGGCCATCCTGGGTTGATGAAAAAATATTTAAGGTAGCAAATGGTTATACCTCTTCATGAATGTTAAATGAAGCTTCAAGATTAAACAACTCTTCTATAAGAGCTGACATGCACAATGCTATACTGAACTCCAATAAACACAAGTTAAAGTTTTAGGAGCAGCACATTCAAAACCAAAGTGAGGACCCATGGAACCCAAGCCCACTTTTCCACTTTAATATATAATTTGCTTATTTTACTGCCATATCCAAAATGACTTTCTTCACTATTATGTCTACCCTATGGAAGCCCCCAACAATTAAAAATACACATTCTTTGAAACCTGGGAAAAATAAAGTTAGCTTGTATATGGTTCAACCCTATACAAACAGTATGACCTCCCACTCTCCTGGGCTGGGGATGCAATTTGAGTGACAGAGTTCTTGCCCAGCATGCACCAAGCCCTGAGTTTGATCTCCAGTGCCACATAAACTGATTATGAAGGCACATGTGTGAAACCCAACACTTGGAATGTAGAGGCAGAAAAATCAGGAATTCAAGGTCATTCTCCACTCCATAGCTAGAAGCCAGCCTAGAATATATAATACTGTCTCAAAAAAGCACAAAGGAATAAAAGCGCTCATTTAAGTGATCAATTTTTGTGTCTTAAAGTTATGTCTTAATATAAGTAAAGATAAAACAGTTGACAGATGGAAAGTTTTGCTTTCTTTCTTTCAAAGAGTAATCATTCAATATGAAATAAAGTACTCTTCTATTGTAATTTAAGAAACAATTCTAAAATTTTGTTCTAAAATAGTAGTATAAAACCTTTATAAAGTTTGCTTATATGAACTGTATCAGAACTGGAACAGTGTAAATAGGGTATGTTAAGGACTACAATGAACACAAGCATTAGACTAATAGATATTTAAACCAATTTCAAAAATTATATTGTTTGCTAATTTGTATACAAACCTCCTATAATTGATAGAATTCTCAGTACGTTCATTACATTAAATAAATTTTGAATATCCAAGCAAAATTTCATTAATTGTGGGAGGAAAAAAAGTGGTTTGAACTATTTAATTTTATAATAACTGGGGTGGTTTATTTTTTAATTATATAATCTTTGTAGCAAGTCAGTTTTTCCAACTTCACATTTAAGACATGGAGGTTTAAAAGAAAAGGATGCTGGACACAAAAAGCACTCATCAGAGTATGTCGTAACCAATGTTGTAACTGACTTATGCTTAATATGCATTGATGAATGAAAGCACTTCATCATTTTTGTCTACACAGTGGACTCCTGCTTCTGCTATTTCCCAGTCTCTTATCCAGGCTTCATGACCTTCATGATATTAAAAGAGTTGCTAAAGCATAATTAACTAAACAAAAGGGAAGCTTTAGCAAGAAAGGGGGAATTCATAGGACCATTACTAAAAATTGTCAACTGGTAGAGTATCATTTCCCAATGCCTGAATTACAACTAACTCTTACCAGATCCCCTTCCTTGTAGGCTCTCCATCACTTCAATCTACCTTTGATTGGTGTCCAATCACCACTGCATAATGCTCATTTTGACCTCTTTGTTTCCCCCCCCCACTAGAATGCTTTTTCTGTCTATGAAATTCTACCCTGACTTAATCCCACTTTGTCTGCGAAGCCTTCCTATACAATCCCAGGCCACATCAGTCAGTCCAAATTCCTAAGAAGCTCATTGTCTCTAACATTTATTCAGTCACTGAAGGATATGTAACTTCATTATGCATTTCATGAACCTCCACTCTTCAGTATGACTACAAGCTTTTTTAAGGACAGGAATGCCTTTTTATAGACCTCTCACATCCACTCAAAAAAAAAAAAACCACTAGCACAGTTTTCTGCCCACAACAACTATACTGTTTGAACTGAATGTAGTATTACAACTAACCATAACATAAAGAATATACTACCCTAAAATAACACTGGCCAATACATCTCAAGGTATAGAGAATATTCATTTTTTAAAAGTCTGTTAGAAAAAGTATAATCATGGCAGAAATTCTATTTTTAATTTAGAACTGAAAAGCCATCATTAAATGGAAGAAAAAATGTTCCCATATTCAAATTGACACTTTATAATCCTATGGTAATGTTTCAAAATATCTACATATCCCCACTAATGATAACCTCATGTTGGCTGAGTAGCAACAACAGGGGGAAAATAAAACTTTCAAGATCCATGGCTTGACTGCATTTATTATTTCACATTTAAATGACATTTTTTATTAGAAACAAGTGTGTATAATGTAAGAAGCAATCTCAAGAAGTGCCTTAACTTAAAGTGGCCTACAGTACACATATGGACTTAAAGGCCCTACTTATAATACCCATTACACAATTTATCTTCCAATTTTCCATCTCTCTAGAAAGCACATTTTCTCAGACAGATTTCTTAGAAACTGTCAAAAATAATTTTCTCCTTTAATGCCTTAGTCCTTGTACCTCTGAAAGTGGGTGAACAAAGGCAAAGCTTCTACCTGTCAAAGACATTTCTGTATATTATTATTAGCAGATTCATCATAAAACCCTAAAGGACAAAAAGGAGAAACATAATGTAAAAAGAAAACTAGAAAATCAAGTTCTTCTCAAATGCAAGCACTTAGAATTAAGTATAGCAATAAAGCAAATGATAATTATGAAGCCAATTTGGAAATTCTAGTAGTTTAAAGCATTTCAAGTATCTAGTTGTGGTTATTATACTTTTTAACTTAGTTCAGTCATAATTATCAGTAAGTTTTTAAAAAAAAATCTTAGCCGGGCGGTGTTGGCACATGCCTTTAATCCCAGCATTTAATCCCAGCACTCGGGAGGCAGAGGCAGGCGGATCTCTGTGAGTTCGAGTCCAGCCTGGTCTACAACAGCTAGTTCCAGGACAGGCTCCAAAGCTACAGAGAAACCCTGTCTCGAAACCCCCCCCCAAAAAATCTTAAACTCTAAATTAAGCTATACTGTAAATGGCTCTGGACCCTCCACTAGATGTCTGTAAGTTTAATTTTTAAAGTATTCTCAAAATTCCTAAGAAAAAGATGAGTTGCTTTTAAGTGGAGCCACTATCATATATCATTGGACAATAAGTACTCTTTAACATTAGTTAGCAATCAATCTTGTTCTGTTTTTACTACAATAAAAAACTTAAAGTAGCCAGGCAGGATGGTTCAAGTCCATATATTGCATCTTGAGAATCTGAGGTAGGAGGATCACCATGAATTTGAAGCCAGCCTTGGCCTACAGAGCGAGTTCCAGGTCAGCCTGGGCTAGAGTATGACTCTGGGTCCAAAAGAAAACAAAACTGAGGCTGAATAAACAGCTCAGCAAGTAAAGCACTCACAAGTGTGAGAGCTGGAGTTCTGACCCCCAAACCATGGAAATGTGTGTGGTGGCCCACCTGTAATTTCCAGCTTTTGGGAAAGGTGAGACAAAGGATCACTGAAGCAAGATGGCTAGCTACACTAGCCAGAATTAGGAAACTATAGGTTCAACTGAAAGATTTTGCCTCAATGAATAAGGTGGACAACAACCAAGAAAGTCTCCCAACATCAGCATTGGGCCTCCACAGGCAGTACACATGTACACACAGACAGCCCATACACATATGCATACACATACACACAAATGTATACACCAGAAAATGGGCACTTCCTCGCCACAGTAGGCAGGGCGTCAGTCTCATGCATGTAAAATAAACTAAAATCAGAAACATGTTTAGGTTAAAGATGGCTAACACTATGGGACTATATGAAAATTAGGTTAGGGGTCATAGAAGACAAAAATGTAGATGATATAGGAATGAGTCTTCATATAGATGTAGCTGTACAATCAAATTATAGAGTAGGGGTAGGGATGCCCTGCATTTGATTCCCAGTACTATGAAAAGGAGCGGGGTAAGAGAGAAAATTATAATTGGGTCTATGTTTTAATATTACCTGTCCCATAATCTGTTATAAATAATAGGTGGGAGCAAACTAAATAAAAGAAACATCACACATATCTAGTAGAGGCTGTTACTATATAAATATATAGGCATAAAAATAAGATATTAGCTGAATACCCAAGAATCTATAACTATATTCACAGCAGGATAAGAAAATAAGGGTAATGATAAAGGACATTTATAACTAGGGTAAAGTTATTTGTCTCATATTTGTTTCAAATATTGGCAAAGACTTCAGTCTGAGGAATCCATGTTAATGGCTCTCACCGTGGTCTACTAAAAATACACAGAGGACCTATAGTCAGTACTCATATTTGTTTCTGATGGAAATAATTATTTTTATCAGGAGTGCCATGGTCACTGGTTCTAAAGGAGAAGCATCTCAGTTTGAATGTTATAAAGCATGCTAAAACATGCTTTTTTTCTAGTCAGTGGTGGTGCACACTTTAATCCCAGCACTCAGGAGACAGAAGCAGGTGGATCTCTGAGTTTGAGACCAGCCTGGTCTACAGAGTGAGTTCCAGGACAGCCAGAGCTGTTACACAGAGAAACCCTGTCCCCCCCCCCAAAACGAAACAACAAAAATGCTTTCTTAGAACTCTCCTCCCCAGACAATGTGCTCAGACTCCTCTTTTGGCCCTAAATCCAGGTTACCTCACTTACTACAATTCATTTTCACCCTCCTTGATTCCTATGAGCCCTTTCCTGCCTCCCACTCTTTCTGACTCTTTCTGCAGATAACCCACGTTTTCAGTGTCGGAGAGAGTGAAAGTGACATGGGGCAATAGTTGGTACTAGAAGCTAGTTCTTCTAGTCCTTCCAAATTTTCCTTTAACTGAAGTTCTGAAGCTTTTAACTTCCTTGGATAGTCCTCCATGAGGCAATTTTGTTGAAGGCTGTATTATGATACATAACAAAAAAATTATAAGAATCATTGACTGCTTTACAAACTGGCAAGCCCCAAGACTGAATGTAAAAATATACTTCAGGGAAATGCAATTTCGGCCATTTATTTTTTACTAGCAGTACGAAGTTGAAAAGTATCTCAGATCTCTGCCCATCTGAGCCGTTCAAAATCACTATGTGGCTGGAAGAGCAGAAGTGATGCCAAGAGACTAACCAAAACATCACAAGAGCTCTGCGGCTGCTCTGTGGTTTCAACAATTCGGAAAGAAATGGCTTGGGTAAAGGTGCTTGCCACGCAGGCCTGGTGACCCAAGTCCAATTCTCGGAGTCCATGGAAAGGTAGGAGAGAACCAACTCCACAAAAAGAAATGACATTTAACAAGTGCCAACATGTGGAACTATACATACCAAGAGCTAGGATTTCACCTGTTGGACCATTTGTTTCTTCCCATTTTCTCTGTGCCTCCTGCCATAGGCTTCAGCCTTACAAGCTCCGAATCATGTTCAAACCCTCTCTTCCTTTAATTGTCCTATATCAGCAATTGGAATTCTGAAGAGTGCACTGGTTGTCACTCAGTTCTGTTAGCTCATACGCAGCCACCTAGCTTAGGACCTTCTTCCAAAAAGCTATCCTATCTTTATACTTGATCCAAATTCTATCAACCAATGTCTTCTTTCTCCTAAGCTGTGCTCATGAGCAAATTCACAGTCATTCCAACAGAGTTGCTTAACAAACTTTTTTGAGCATGAGATTGGCTAGGCAATGATGGAAGCCAAAAAACAGGTGAGCTGCCATCTTCCCACTCCTACACAAAACCTGGCCCTAGAGTAGGAATGCCTGAAAATGCTGATACCTTCTTCCAATCCTTCATTCTGCAGCATTCCCACAGCCACAATCACCACTCAGGGTCAACCTTCCCACTTTCCAACACTGCTTTCCTACGACCAGATCATCTGAAATGAACTCCAGCTGGTCTCTCCCCTCTGAAGACTCACCCTCCAATCCATCTTACATTCTAGAAGACTCTCACATATGTGCCTGATCTCTAATACAAGAAATGATCATCTAATTCAAAACCTCTTATCCCGACTTCCCTGGGAACTTCCGACACCAAGTATAATTTCTTTGAACTTTTATTTATTAAAGAGGCTACAGCACAGCGGAATGGCGGGAAGAATGCTGAGACTGCAAGGCACTGACTGAAGACAGCTGCTGGGAATCCCCAAGTACTGTGGAAAGGGTGTGGTGGCAATAGCAACTGCTTTGAGAACACCCAAGTTAGAGTTCAAAATTGGTTGCCCATAAAAGCTCTTCAGTAATCCATGGACTTTTTTCATTTATAAACTTGACTGGGAACTCATTCCTTCCCAAATATCTTTTTCCTGATCACTCTTTTATGCCATGCCTTTTAATTTTGCCTGTATCTTATTGACCAAGCATGGATGTGTTGTGCTGAAATAATTTTAAGCAACTTTCTTATTTGTATCATTGCATGAATAATATAGGAAGCTTTGAGGGGACGGGACCATGTCTTCCATTTCACTGGTATCTAACCACAGACTTCAGCATCATGTATATTGCTTAAATACATGCGTGTGTGTGCGCACGCGCACATACACACACACAAAAAAACACGCGTGCGTGCATGCTTTTCCCCCAGTGACACAGAATTTCCAGTCAGCTATTCAACACTAACATATTTAAAGATTGAGCAAGTTTTAAAGTATAATAGTAAGAAATGTAGAAAATACACCCACATTTAATACAAAAGATGCCATAATTTTCCTCCACCCAACCAACAATATACTATTACACCATACATCTTGCTTTGGATTTTTTTCCTTATTCTACATAAGCTCTGGTTCATTTTTGCTCTTAGCAACAATAACTACAGAAGCTCATCTCTAAATAAGTTTACTATTGGGAATCTAGTCTTCCCACCTACATAACCACTGACTTCCCACAGTCCTCAGTGTCTTGTGAGCAACCGCCCAATTACTGAATGTGGAAAGACAGCTTACATACTGAAGGTCCATTCTTGGCAGCCACTGGTTTTTACTGCTAGTCTTCCCTAACTTAGCTTAATTGATTCAGAACAGTATAAAAAGAGACATTATTACACAAGTTTGAAAAAGAAACTACTTACAAAATGTAAAAGCTCTAGTCACTGTGCTGCTTTAAAACAGGCAAGCATGTGTGACATAGAAAGCAGAGAATAATGCCTATTGAAATCAAGGAAACCTGGGAACTCTGACTAATCTCATTACACAAGTTTAGTGTTCCATACACATACATTCTCCAAAAGTGAATTTATCCATAGAAAGGGAAACCACAACTGACTTCAAAATACAATCCATTGTCGCAAAAGGGTTTTGCATCTGATACAACCTCAGTAGCAGAAAGTGTACAGTTTTTAAGAGAGAAACACACTTAGAAAAGCAATCCACACATGTGTTAACAAAGCACCTTTCACTTTCTCACTTACGATCTTCCCATCGAATTGAAAGATACTAGCAGAGATTCCTCCTGGCCTGCTATGAATTAGCGGAATCTGAACTCAACAATGTATAAGTAAGAAAAATTACGGGCTAGATTAGCACCCCTTTCAGCCATATGGGGAAAAAATGGAAAATAAACACAGCTCTACCTTTTAAAGTAAATATACTTTGCTGTACATACACCTGTACGTACAGATATAAAAAAATTTTGAAATTATGTTTATACATCTTTCTGTGTCAACCACTGATGGTTTTGTGGTACAAGGAATAAGTGAGAACATGCTATCTTCTCTATCAGTAAGAAAAGACATTAAGTTGTTCTCCAATGTATATCAACATTGGTGAAAAGAATCATATTATACCTTCAAAAGGCTCAATAACTGTCAGAAATGTTTTTCTTTTGCAAGAAAAACTATACAGTATGGTCAGAGAAAGGAAGTTAATACCATTATGTTAGCGTGGATAAGGAAATCGGTCATGGTCCAGTTGTATCATCTGCAGTAGAGATATACTTTCTACTTATTTTAGTCACTCTTCATCCAAAAAAGACAATAGCAATGTAATAGCTTGTGTTTAAAATGCTAATTCACTATCATTTGAACCTGAATTGCATTATCAAATCAATCATCTTTTTGATAGCTCAATAAACAGAATTGCTGCTGCTCTGCTAGAACAAAATGCCTACATCTCTACCACAATCTACCGTCTCCCAAGCATGATGAGAACAGTAATTTTATTATTCTGATAAGACGAGACTTAATGCTCAATCCTTTGACTTGAGCCTTACAAGATCTGCATGTCCAAGAGTGGATTTAAAAAAAAGGGGGGGGTTTTATTCCTTGCAACAGAAAAATCACTTACTCATATTTAAAAGCAAAACATCCATGTGTAAATGTCAACATAAATTCTAGTATTATGTTAATTTTCCAGATGGTGAGATAATCAAAAGTTCATGAGATATAATACATACCACAGCATTAAAAATCTAAGTGTTTTAAGCAGGACCCTTTTCGTGTTTCTTTACTATTGAGGGAGATCCTTTAAATGAGTTTCAGCACCCATAAGTATAAATAAGGACTTTGAAAAATCTTATCACATCCTGGTATTTAGGGAGCCAATCATAATAGTACTTTTCATGAAAACAAGAGGGGTCTTTCCGTTAAAAACATTCATGTTAAGATATTCTATTTGTGCGGCTTTTAACTCCTGAAATAGACCCTTCACATGCAACGATTTCTTTGAAAATCCTAAAATCATACAAGTTTCCTAGAGCAACCCCATTCCCACAACATCCCCAGAACCTGATTTCCTGCTCTTGGTAGCAATCCATTTTGCTAGTGTTATGCATGAATGCTGAGGACAGAAAAACAGAATGAAGATCTTGCCAGTCCAAACTGCCTCTGAAGTCACCCATATAGGCCTTCATTTCTCTCTAACCCACAGTTGCTCAGTGTGTGACCCTGGGAACTGTAGCATCAGCATCACCAGGGAGCTTGTTAGAAATGCAAATGTACAGCTCCACCCCAGAGCAACTGGATCAAACTCTGGGAAAGTGCCCAGCAACTTGCACTTTTAACAAGCACAACAGAAAACTATAATGTATGCTAAAGTCAGAGAACAGTTCGCCACAAACTTTAATGTGCACAAAAATCACCTGGGGAGCTTGTTAAATGCAGATTCTAATTCAGGGGAGTTGAGGTGGGGCTTGGGAGCCTACATTTCTAATAAGTTCCCGGGTGATGTCTTTTATGGCCCACATTATAAGTGTTTCCTAAATCGGTTCTTTGGCAAAATTACTCAAGATGCTCATAAAATATGGAGTCCGTGGCACAACCCCAGATCAAATTAATTCAAATCTCAAGAGAAAAAGCTAGAAAATATCCAGCAGTTCTCCATTCCAACTACACACTAAAATTACCTGGGGAGATTGGAATAATTCTGATTCCCAGGTCCCATCCGTGATTGACTAAATCAGGATCTCTGGGGCTAGAGAACAGGTTTCCACATTCTAAATAACGCCCCAGGGATTCCGACGTGCAGCCATGGTCGAGAAGGAATATTCTGGAGTCTTACTGAACTGGTTCAGCACCTGCCACAGTGGAACCTTTATGGTAGCCAACGGGTTCTTCTAAAATGGCTTATGTCAGCTTCCTCACCTATAAGTGCTTGTATTGTTCAACAAGAAAATGTACCTAAAATTATGGTTTCCTTGTGTCTTGAACCTTATTTCGGGAGAAAAAAAATGTGCTCTCTGCGATGGTTAGGTATTCAAAAGACAGGAGCAACCTTGAAGTTTTTGTATCTATGTGGCCTTTCATAGGATGACCTCTTTCTTCCCCAACCCTGAAACACAAATAATTGAAATTTCTGATGACCTTTCAGAGTGGCAGAGTAGCCAATGTATCTGTAACTTCTAAACCTATAAAAGTCAGATTCCGCCAGTTACAGGCATTCTGACTGAAAGGTCTAGGGGATGACAATGCTGTGCTTTTACATATGACAATTTGAATTATCAAAAGCATGTCTTCTGGTAGACAGGCAAATTTAATAATATATTTTAAATATACTGTCCATGATATGGTATCCATAAGTCAGTAGGGGGAAGGCTACACAATGCCACACTAATAAGCACACAATATCATCAAATAGGTTAAATGGAGAAATGTGTGGTGTTACCAAGGCATTGTGAAATAATCAGTTATTTCCCTCCCACAGTCAGAAGATTTTCTTGAATTTGACATCGCACACTTTAAAAAATGAGTTTAAATGAAAATGAGACACAGCCCTTCACCCTTCAGTTGCTCAGGTTCAGTGGCTTCTATAGTTAGTCTATGGAAATGGGACATACTGAAAGCCTAGCTAACCATTCAGAGCTACAGTTCTTCCACCAGCTTACCACATTCACAGTGGGCACATGGGTGTCTTATTTATCTGCTTAATAACTTGAGAGTCAGAAATTCAGCAATGAGGGTATTAAAAGAGAAACAACCCAAGTATTTGTGCAAAGTGGCCACTGTTTAAAGCATTTTGAAAGCATTTCCTTTATGAACTGGCCAAGTTCATTTTCGTCTTCACTGTTGTTATAATCATTCAGTTAACCCAAACTCACTTTAAAATGTGCCAAAATAGCACCTCCTCAGAGTGTGTTCTCATATGCTTTGGAGCAATGGAGCGTGAATGCTAAAACAGCCTTTCCAAACTCAAGGAGCGGCTCAAGAACTGAACAGGAGTAAATTTTTACAGTCCCTTGACTTGACAGAGCCAACCTAAGAATGACCCCAGCTTTTGCTACATCACAGTCATCCGAGAGAAGGCACAAGTAAGTGACTTGAACTAGTGAGGATTTCACAAATTTTTTTAACACGCCCATCTTTTTAAAATGAATTTTACTTCTTAATGAAAAATAATAAATAGGTCAAATAAAGGTGTGGACTTAGGATTTAAGCTCCTAGAATTAACACTAGGAAATTTACAAAAGTATTTCATTTACTTGACAGTGTCCACCTGGGTGCCTTTTCATACATTTCTCAGGAACTGATGCCCCAAAATGAAGCAAATCTAAAGAAATGCGCAGAGCACAGCAGAGTCATACGAAATTAAAGACATTTGAAGAATGAAAGCAAGGAAAACAAACAATACGAATGCACAATTTCCAGGACACTTTATTGTAATTTCCACTTTACATATTAATTTAATATTTTAGCAGAGTCAGACGTGTTTATAATTATCCAGCGGCAGTTCAGTCTTCTAATCTCACAAAATGAAAAGCAGCAAGTTAAAAGGCACATCAATTCAGGTATTTACACTGTGGGAAACAAGGGGCCTTCAGGCAGAAGGGAGGGGGCGTTGATAGTTTTCAGTTTGAGTGCACTGAAATTGTTTTCTGTGTTTTTCTTGTGGATGCTAGTATTCATAATAAAAACAATCGTCCTTCTCCCCCCCCCTGCCGCCCAGTCTGCCTTCTTTTGGACTTTACATTCTGTCTAGCATTTAACTCGGAAAGTCAGTTTACACTTAGTTTACACATCTTAAAAGAAAAGCCATATGCCCCGTCTCCCACACATCCAAATGGACAGAGATTAGAAGTAACCTGGCTCTTAGCTTGTAACAGTGCTATTTTAAACAATTCCAACCATATACTTGAAGGGTAAAATCATTGTAAAGTACAAAAACCAAAGGAAACCGTAAAGGTGCCTACACATTTACCAGATTGTTTAACGATTCCTCAAATCATTGAGTTTAACAAAGGTTGCTTAAATTGAAATCTACACAAAAGCAAATGCACGCTTAGTACACATTGACAGTGCCTTCTGGGGTGGGGTGGGGGGACACGACAAGACAACGTTCTTTGAATGTGCTATACCCAGACACTGAAGTAAAAGAAAAAAGAAAAAAAGGTCTCACTCTCTCACTCTTCAAATGTGAGAAAGCTGGTGGTGCGCTAGCTTCACTAGAAACCCGTTTTAATGGGTATGTTCAGTTAAAAATAGGTAGTAAGCCAAAAGGTGTTTTAAGAAACCTCTCCCCTCCCCAAGGAACCGGGAAACCCGGAGGAAAAGATGGGCAACCTCCCTGGAGCTCAAAGCCAAGTTCCATCACTAGCACACTAGAAGTTAGATCACTGCTATTTTTCACCCTGCCATGGGATAGTAGCTCTCCATGTGCAAGGTACGCGGGGCGGGAATACTGGCGGGGCTTTCACGTGAGGGTAATGGCGAGCAAAGTGAGGAGAGGTCGGTACCAACAGTGATCCAGATCTCCAAAACCGCTGCCGGGGTGGAGAGTGAGGGGTAGAAGGGATCGAAAGAAAGGGTCAAAACTCCTGGAAGTTAGCGCAAAGAGGAAGCGGAGTAGTCTGGAAGCTCAGGGGGCCATGTCTGGCAAGCAGCCCCCTGCTCCAAGTGTGGGGTGCTCGCCTCGTGGAGCAGAGGAGCGCCGAGTGCCCCTCGGGTCGAGCGGCTCTGGGGACCCGAGCGGTGAGCGCGAGGGGCTGAGGGGCACCCGCGAGCAGGAGGCGGAGGACTTGCACTTTTGCCTCAACTCTGAGCCCCATCCCGAGCCCGGGGGAAGAGGGCGACGGGGAGCGCGGTACTCACTAGGGCTCGTTGGTGAAGCGGGGGGTCCGGGGCTGCTGATATCCATACAGGTGACAGTAGAGCACATCGAAGCAAAAGCAGCACATCTCCGCTGAAACCACCATCTTCCGGGAGCCCGGGGATGAGGACGAGGAGGACGGCGAGGAGGCGGTGGCGGCGGCCGGAGTAGAAAGTAAGGTTCCCACTCCGCAGCTCAGAGGTGGAGACAGCGAGATACCCCCGCCGCCGCCGCCGCCGCAGCCCTGGGGGGGAGAGAGGGTACAGCCGCCGCCGCCGCCGCTCAGCCCGCCCAGTCCGTTGAGCCGCGTCCCGGCGCCTCCTAGTCCCAGCTCCCCGGCTCGGCACTGGCTCTCCCCGCTGCAGTGGGAGGAGGAGGAGGCGCCACCACCGCCGCCTGAGCCGGAGGGGGGCGAACTGGACAGTTTCTGCTTCTTCACCCCACAGCAACCCGCCGCCATCTTGGAACAGTCTCCCCCACGCAGCGCTTCCGACCCATAAGTGAGGCGAGCTGGCGGCGGGGGCGAGCACGCTGCGGCCCCGGCCGCCGGGGGCGCGCCGGGGACTCGCGGTCTGCGCGCACGCGCGCGCGGCTCCGCTGCCGGGCAGCCCGGCCCGCCGCGGCTCAGTCGTGCGCGCGTTCCCGCCTGCGGCGCGCGCCACGAGCTTTCGTGGCTTGGCGCCTATGGTGGGTCCCGCCCGATCGCGCCTCCCCGGAGCCCGGCTCCTGGAGGAGGATGGAAGACGGAAAAGCCAAGGGGAAGGAAAAAAGAGAACAAGACAGGGAGGAGTGGGAGGAAAGACAGGAGGTGGGCAAGCTTCAAGAGGAAGCGGGGAGACAGAAACTAGTGTACGGGGCGGGAAAGAAAGAGAAAGTCTGAAATAAGCATCCAAGTTCCAAAGCACACCTTGGCGATACCCCATTGCATGTAGGGTTAGTGACACTCGAGCCCAGTGAGGTGGAACCCGAGCCACCGGCCTCAGATACACTGGTTCTGAACTGTTGGGAGTGTGAGCACGCAGGTGCTCCCTGGAGCTCCACACCTGAGACAGCCGCTGTAAAGAATGTACAAAGCCGTCCGGGAAATGGCCACGGTGCGGTGTTTTTAAGGCTAACCTAACCAGACACCAAGGTTGTTCCGAGACTGTGCTAGAAAGGCAATACTTCTCTTTTTCCTGATTGACGAATATTAAAGCCCAATTCAGGCAGCCTGTCTTGGACTTGTTCCCTCCATCTTCTCCTCATAGTTCAGGGAGGACATTTAAAAGCAAAAATAAGTATATAAATAAGTGCCTCACAAATACCTCACGGATTCAAAGATGTTTGTTGTGTTTTCAGACTCACAGCTGTGGGCTTTTCAGGTTTGACATTTGGGACATGAAAATAAAGAAATTCGAAATATATCTGTAATGTCCAGACCTTACAAATAAATATATCGGTCAGGTAGTGAACTTAGTTATAAGTTAGAAGATTTTGTTCAGATGTATAATGGGCTAGCTCTTAATTCTCATTTAAAAAATTGTCTCAAAACTGCTTAAATGAGTGAGGAGGTGTATGATTGAGTCAGTCCCATTCTGGGCATTTAAGAAGGTGCTGTAAAATGACAATATTCAGATGTAAATATTCATTTTAAAAAACGAACCTGATAGAAAGTAAGTGATCTCCGTTGTGTCTACACCGTGTCAGAATAGCTCCACAAAGTCTGGAGTCTGTCTGTTTGTATGTAAACAGTAGAAGATTGATTTTGGAGCCTTTGATCTAAGTGTGTGGGACCTTACAAACAGCTGAGAGCATTTCATTCCACTAAGGGGGGAGAAGAGAGAGGTTTATTCCCTTACTAAACATTGATCCTCTATGCCCATTCTAGTGCACTGCTGTTAGAAACTGACGTGTGCAGAAAATACATATTCTTCCCACTCTTACACTTATAAATTAAGGCAGATCTGTCTACATGATCAGAACAGTTGCAACTATTTATTAAGCACGTTTTAGGTGTCAGTGTTATACCTACCTTACACCATCGTTCTAGACAGTAGTGTATCACCTCATTTGATTGTCACAGGAAGAATCCGAAATTTACTTAAGAGTTAAAACTCTTGCCCAACAGTAGACACCTAGAAAGGGACAGAATCAGGATTTAAACACAAGCATATCCCATTCTAAAACCTATGACACAGGGCTGGAGGTGTAATCGGTCAGTGGTAGATTGCTTGCCAAGCATTGCAAGGACCTGGGTTTGATCTCCAACAGTAGGAAATAAACAACTAAAAAACTGTGATG
Source organism: Ondatra zibethicus (assembly GCA_004026605.1). Classification (NCBI taxonomy): domain Eukaryota; kingdom Metazoa; phylum Chordata; class Mammalia; order Rodentia; family Cricetidae; genus Ondatra; species Ondatra zibethicus. Next base: position 26,079 of record PVIU01020567.1, read on the forward strand.
TTATGCTACACTTCTGCTCAGCCACAGTATCTAATTTAAAAAGTTAATAAGAAAAGGAAGTGACATTAAACCCTAGTGGAGTAGTACCAGGTTATACTGAAAGAACTTGTTTTTGTGTGTGTATGTGTGTGTTTGTTTGTTTCGAGACAGAGTTTCTCTGCAGTTTTGGAGCCTGTCCTGGAACTCACTCTTGTAGGCCAGGCTGGCCTCAAACTCACAGAGATCCATGTGCCTCTGCCTTTTTAGTGCTGGGATTAAAGGCGTGTGCCACTACTGCCGGGTTTAAGAACTTGGTTTTTATGGATTGAAAGATTGAAAAACATTACAATATATTACCAAGAAAGAAATGCATTCCAAAAAAAATATTGTATGAAATGGACAGGCAACTGGAATGCTTAAATACTGTCTACACCCCCCCCACACACACACACTATTTAAGTTGGGTAGAGTGGCACATTTCTGTAATCCCAATACTCAGAAGACTAAATCAAGAAAATCACAGGTTCAAGGTCAACCCAATCTACATAGCAAAGGCACCACATCAAAAAAGCAGAGGAAGGGGAAACGGATGGGATAGGAGAGGATGAAGAAGGGAAGAAGGAGGAGGACAGTTTAACTGGTTTGTGATAAAGAAGGCAAATAATTATTGCCAGCATTGGAGTAAAAGTGTCAATTTTTTGCCATGTTGAAAAAGAGAAAACAAACTGCTTTAAAAATTAAAAGTACTATGACTGATATACTGTGTCTTTCATTTTGCTTTGTACCTTATCATACATACGAGCCTACTTTTTGGAACTGAATCATATTTATATCTTGGATACATGTACTGAACAATAATACTGAAACCCTTAAGTAAGTACAAATATTATACTTCAATTAAACAAATTATTTTTAAAAGAAAGAAAAATAAAATCATACTGGTGTGAGATAATGACTATGTCACCTAGCTTGGTTATGGTGATCATTTCATAATATATACATATATTAGGAGACAACCAAGTTTCAAACCTGAAATAAATACACTTTGCTTGTCAATTATACCTCAGGAAAGGTGCAGGGGAATGACTAGATTAAATACAATATTATGCTATAGGTGTCAATTTACTCCCACCCCACCCCCAAATGAGAGCATTTGTGGAGTAGAAAACCTGAACCATTTAGTGGCATCACAGCACAAAGTAGGGTACCATGGGTGCTGCTTCTGCCAAGGGAATTTAAGAAAGCAGAATGCAATCTCCCGATTTAGAATTTGGCCAGTAGACAAGAGTCTAACGCCCCTACTCTTGTGAAAATAGCAAGGCATCTTTAATAAGCACCAGTAGTCATGTCCTTAGCTCTGCATTTCATCTAAAAGATAAAACACTGTCGTGGCTGTCTTGCCAGGCTAAGGGACTGACTGATGCAATGGGAAACCCAACAAGGACACTCCAGCTGAATTACAAAAATAGCTTTTCCCCCAAGGATTTTTAATTCCAACTCCGAGCTTCACTATCACAAGGAAAATAGACAAACGCAAATGTGATCATTGCAGAAAATACATCATTACCTGACCACTAAGGCTTATTCATCTGGAGTCCTTTGTTGTACTGGTTTGCTGGAATGAGGGGAAATAAATAGCAAGCTTTTCTTGTGTTTTAACCTCTAACTTAGCTCATGGTCCATACTAACCTGGCAAAGTCACCAGCACAAAAACAAACGCATACAGACAGATACAGATATATACATGGATATCATTCAAACATATGTAACCTACAAAATAAATTCTATATCTCTGTATAAATTGCATTTTGGATAGGAAACTGACCATGATCAGGATTCTCTTGACTCAAAGTACAAATGTCAAAGTAAGATAGTGTGGCGTTTCTACCGTCTGCTGATCCTGGAGTGCAGTGATAATACTTTCCAGAGGAACTTTTGAGGCACCTTTTGCTCTTTGTAACTCACTGTCGAGCTGGGAGCTAAAGATTCCACATTTCTCTTAAGTAGTAAAAAGAAAGTAAATAAGCCACTGACTCTCTATCACCCTTCAAATTGGCCATGCAGATTGAAACCATCTCTGTGTCCGCATCTGCCTCCAAATAGATATTAATCAACTGGTCAAACATTCGTTTTTACAACAGTGGAAAAATTACTCAAACAGAGAATATGCACACCATTTACTATGTGGTAAACTAAACTGAATTAAACCCAATGGCTACTGATTATTTTTCATTGCCTCAATTTATTCTCATGTTTTTAAGGGATATTTTTCATTTTAGAAAACAAGAATAATTGTAATTTGATGTGATAGTGATATTCATAATGTTGCAAAAATTATTCTTAGGTTTCTGGAGTTTATGGTAAGATGAGAAGCACTTACATTGCTGAATTAAAAACAAAACATCATTTATGCCCAAACAAGTGTTATTTTTATCCTCTGCCATCCAACTTTATCAACTGTCATCCTTGAACAACTGCAGAATGGAATATTCTTAGCTGCCACTTTGATCTAACCTTGTACACATGTAACCCATGGTTGTGGCGGGAAGACTGGAGAGTAGTTCGCCTTTCACGTTTAATGAATATGTGAGATAATACTAAAACTCCTCACCTGACTTTAAATTCGAATACATGAATCTGTTTTTGTTTTCCTGGCTCCAAAACATTTTCTTGCCTCTTAAATCCTCGCTGCATGTAAAGAGCATATTTATAGGTGGAAGCACCAAGATCTACTTTGGACTATTTTTCCAGTCCATTTACATTTCCTACATTTTACTGGAGTACACTCTAATTGAATGGTGTTTTGCTACCTATTTCCTTGAGACAGAGTTACACTAACTCTTTCATGAGACTTATATACGCTAATATGAACACTGTGTGGAACAAAGGCTAGAGCTAGCTCATTGTAGATTAAAAGAGAAAACTTTGCAGGGAAGAGACAGTGAAAGAGTATTATGTGGGGCCTAGTTACAGCAAGCAAAACATGAAGGTATCAAATGCAGTTTGGACAATCTTGATTCTTTCTTTCTTTCTCTTTTAAGGCATTTATCTATATATCCACTAAGGTGTGGACATGTATATAAATAAACTCCAAGTATATTTATTAATATATAGTTGTTTTCTATAGTTAATCCCATCACATTCTGGAAAACCTACTCCAGTATATTAGAGGCACAGGGCAGGCAATGTGAAGATTAACTTTGTTAATTAAAAAGTAAAAGTCTATTGTGAGTTAAAACCCTCTTTTGTACAAATAAACAATTTAAACTTCAAACTCACTTGTGGAACTGAGGAGTAGAAATCTGAGTCCCATAATTTCTATGGAATCCTGACTGAAGTGTAATTTATTTTGTTTTGTTTTTACTATATTCCTTGTTGAAAGGTCCATAATTTACATCTAATTCTCTCAGCATGGGCAATGCACCATGATGATGTCTCTGGGTTCTTATTCTCCTGGATTCCTACCCCCAACTCCTAGAGGTGCCATTAAGCCAATTTCTATCCAGCTAGTTTTGACTATTTATGTCACAGACTCCTCTTTTGAACAGTTCTCCCCCATGCCACAAAAACCGCTTGGCAAGTCAGCTGCTACCAAATCCCCAGCTGTCTTCTGCATCCGCAAGGAATTCCCCACCGAATTCCACCAGGAGTTCTGGATTTCTCTCATGGACTTCTCTAACTAAAACCATACTGCCATTTCTATTACAAATGCTTCATAAGAGCACATGGCTTTTCAAAACCACTTGTAAATCTCATGCTCCACCCTGTCCTGGATTTCTCCCACACGGTTTTAGTTGTTTCCTCTTTTTATTGAGATACACAACCCACACATTTCAGTTTTAGAATTCACCATGTTTTGGAATATCCATGTAGTTGAACAACTATCAATTTTGAAGCAAATTCACCCAAAACAAAACCCTGTGCCAGTTACGTTATTGCCCACATCTTGTCACTGCTTCCGGTCTCTGACAACCACTAACATGTTTCCCATCTCTATGAATTTACTTTCCCACTCTCATAAATGGAATCACACAGTGTTTTCCCCCTCGTGTCTGGCTTATTTCATTTAGCACAATGTTTTCAAGATTTCTCCATGGGGCAGCATCTACCAGTAATTTATCCCTTTTTATAACTCAATAGTATTCCATTATTTAGGTGGGCCAAATTTTGTTGGCCAACTCATGCATCCCTTGACATTTGGGAGTTTGCGCATAATGTCATGAATAGTGCTGCCATGAAGATTCACATATACAACATTTTGAATGTATTCTTTGAGAATTGTATACATACATACAATATATTTTTATCATATGGCCCTCTCCTCTTCTCTTTCAATTTCCTTCTGCACCATTCCTCAATATATCTCCCTCCCATTTTCCTGTCCTCTTCTCTTCTTTTCACTTTTTAAAAGTAGCCAACTGAACCTAACCAGTGCTGCCAGTGTGAACACCAGTGTGGAATCACCCATTAGAGTATAAGCAATCAAGCAGAGACCACGCCCCTGAATGCAACCGACTCTCCCTCCTTTCCTCGGCAGTAATAAACTGCCAATAGTTCTCAGCTAGGGGTGGGGCCTTGTGAGCCTCTCCCCTATCATGGTTGGAATGTTGACTGGCTTGATCTTGTGCCGGTAGCCACAACGTTGTGTGTTCCTAAGTATATTAGCCCTGTCATGGCAAGACAACAATGTTTTGCAGGACTATTCCCCAGCCTCTAGCTTTAATAATCTTTCTATGATATTCCTATGATGTTTCCTGGGCCTCGTGGGTATACATGTGATACATTTAGGTCTGTGCACTTCACAGTCCCTTACTCTTTGCATTCTGACTAGTTGTGAGTCTCTGGATTAACCAGCATCCAGTGAAAAAAAAAAGAAAAGAAAAGAAAAAAGAAAAAGAAGAAGCTTCTTTTATGAGGGCTGAAAGCTGCACTAATTTATGGGTATGGAGATAAACATTTAGAATGTGGTTTGATACTATGTCCATTTAGCAAATTAATAACAGACCTTTAGTGTAAATACATGTCCTCATTTTGTGTAGATATATGTTCTCTTGATTATATATTTCGTAGTGAAATGGCTGGGTTATATGTTTAATCACTTTGAACCTTTACAGGAAGTGGAAGATTTTTTTTCCAAACACGCTACAGCATTTTATAATCCTATTTGAAAATACATCAGGATTCCAGTTTCTACATCTTTATGATCCATCATTATTGTTATTATTTTTACAAAGTCCAATTTACTGTTTTCTTTTATTAGTACAACTCACCACCATTTGTTCTTATTGATTATACGCTTGATGTTACATATAATAAACTGTAGCCATGTAAGACCATGAAGATTTACACCCATACCTGCTTCTTAAGATGTGTATAGTTTTAGCACTGATATTTGGATTATTTACTTAAACATGTTAGGTTAAATAAAAATGGAAGAGTATGGAGAGATCATTGAGCAGGCAAAGGGCCTGCCTTACTTGTGTTAGAGCCACAACTTGTGTCCCTGAAATCTGAGGAAAATTTAGCTGTGTTTGACAGCCTACATATAATGCCAGTGTGCAGGAGACAGAGATAAGGAAGGAACACCTGTAAGAGCAAGCTTGCCAGCCAGGTTAGCCGAATAAGTGAAATCTGGTTTAGTGAAAAAACTTGCCTCACCATGCAAGGTGGAGAGTGAGCAATGAAGACCCTATCTCCACCTCATGCTTCCACATGCATGCAAACATGTAAAATACACACACACACACACACCAATATAAGACTAGGATTGAACACTAAACTTAGAGTTCACCTTTAATTAATAATTTTAGATGAAAGAAAGAAATTTCACCAGTGACAAAGACAGAAACTAACAGATTATTATATTGTGCTACTCTTCGCCCAAGCAAATATTTTAAGAAGCATGGAATGGTTAACAATGTAAATACCATGAGGAATTCAAATAAAACAAAATAGAGGAGACTCTATTAGATTTGGCAAGATAGAAGTTGCTTGCTGCAATAACACGAATAGTTTCTTTAAGTGCTGGGGCCAGAAGCCTGACTGGAGTGGATTGCAAAAGGGTGATGAGGAACACATAGACAATTCTGTCAAAAATATTTGGTTCTGAAGAGAAACAGAGACACGAGACAGTAGTTAGAGAGGAATGATGGATCAAAAGAGGGCTGTTATTTAATTAGGGGTACTTTTTAGAGCTCTTATTACTAGTTATGATTATCTTTATTGGAATTATGCTTTTGATGGCCATCATTAAGTCTTCTGTGAAGTTTATCTACAAACAGTTGTTAAACAGAAAAACTTCTATCCTGAAAATCCCAAATACTTAAATCTTAAAATTATCAATTATTCTTTTCTAGTCTCATAAATAGGGACATTAATAAGACAGAACAATCCAAGAAAAAGGAGGACTGATCTAGATGAATGGACTGGAGTCTGCCAAGTTCATAATTGAAGGCAAAGAGGACATGTGTAATGTCATTGTGTTGCTACTGGCTCAGCAAACTTTTGCTCTCCTGAATCCAAACAGAGCCAAGTGGGTCCTTTGCACGTAGCTTGACTGAGGCTCCATGAGGCATCTATTATTAGGCCTTTCCCACAAGGTTTGTTCGTCTAAGGCACAACTTCAAACATGTTATTTAACCTCACCCTCTTTATACCTTCAGCTGTGCATCATTAGTACATGCTTCATAAAAGGGTTGCTAGGATTTAAATAAAAGAATGCCATACACGTGTTGCATACACACTCATAAAAATTAAATAAATAAATCTTTTTGGAAAAAAAAAGACAGCATGTCTAAATTGCTTAGCATGGTGTTTGTATTGATTAAGGTAGACTTCATGCTCTAACAAGTAGATTCAAAGATGTAAGAGCTCAATAAGGGACTTCTGTTTCTTAACCTAACAATTTTGAGCGATCCTCTCAGTAAATGGCTCTCTTAATAGGGTCATTCAAAGATCCAGTCTAATTCCATTTTGTAGCTTTGTTATCCTATGAGCCTTGTCGTCTAACTGGTAGAAGTGAATTCAGAATGTAGGAAGGTATTTACATCTTCTAGATTTGGTAAGAGGATGGGGCCCCTCGACCGAAGAATGGATAAGGAAAATATGGTATATTTACACAATGGAGTACTACACAGCAGAAAAAAATAATGACATCTTGAATTTTGCAGGAAAATGGATGGAGCTAGAAAACATTATTTTGAGTGAGGTAACCCGGACACAGAAAGACAATTATCACATGTACTCACTCATAACTGGTGTTTAAACATAAAGCAAAGAAAATCAGCCTACAAATCACAATCCCAGAGAACCTAGACAACAATGAGGACCCTAAGAGAGACTTACATAGTCCTAATCTACATGGGAAGTAGAAAAAGACAAGATCTCCTGAGTAAATTGGGAGCATGGGGACCATGGGAGAGGGTTGAAGGGAAGGGGAAAGGCAGGAAGGGGAGCAGAGAAAAATGTAGAGCTCAATAAAATCAATAAAAAAATTTTAAAAAGAACAATGCTGTGGGCCTCTCCTTCTGCTCTCACAACTGAACATCAGGCAGAACTCAGGGAATCCCACAGAAGAGGGAGAGGAAGGATTATGGGAGCTAGATCAGTCAAGGACAGCACAAGAAAATAACCCACAGTTG
>PVIU01020568.1:0-33738 GCA_004026605.1 Ondatra zibethicus
TCGACACAGCCTCGGGGGAGATCATCATCTTCCACGCTGGGCGCAGACCTCCCGTGGTTACTCTAAGGTCATCCACGCTCTGTGAGTCTGTCTAATGAACTCATTGCTTCCTCAGGGTGGGCTTTGGGAGACTCACACCTTGGTTTGTCTTAGGACCTGGGAGGTAGGCGTGGTACAGCTCCCGCGGGGAAGGAATTATTTTGTTTTGATTTGGTTTGGTTTGGTTTTTCGAGACAGGGTTTCTCCGTGGCTTTGGAGCCTGTCCTGGAACTAGCTCTTGTAGACCAGGCTGGCCTCAAACCCACAGAGATCCACCTGTCCCTGCTTCCCGAGTGCTGGGATTAAAGACGTGCGCCACCACTGCCTGGCACGGGGAAGGAATTTATGTAACAATCGAGTCTTCATATTTTTGAAGCAGGGTCTCTAAATCTAGAGTCCACTGACTGCCTAGGCTGGTTGGCTGGCCCACGGACCTCTGAATCCTGGAGTTACAGGCCCACAATACCGTACTGATTTATGTGCATGTGTGTGTGTGTACACATGTGTGTATGTGTACACATGTGTGTGTGCACCAGGAACTCCAATGAGGTCATTCTTTAGCAGCTAGGTCTATGCTCACAGAGCCATCTCCCCAGCCCGAAGGCTATTATTTATTGCTGTAGATCAACAGCATAAACCAAAGCCTGAGGTAAGCTAAGACTCACGGATCCTGTTTCTGCCTTGAGAACATGGACGTGACAGCCACAAACGTGTGCTTGTCCTGGCTGAACTGAAGATTCAGTGGGTGGCGTTTAGTGGCCACAGGCTCCATGTGGCCTGTCCCCTCTCACTTCTCCAGTATCTAAGAAGGGCCCAGAGAAGCTGTGCCCAAGTATCCCTCCCAAAGCCCGGCTTCCCTTCTGGATGGCTCAGCCCGGTCAGGCCTGGGGTCTCTTTGTCCTTTGATACACGCAGCCCCAGGATTTTTCTTGGCGGAGGGCACAGCTCTGGGATTGTGAGGCCGGGCTTCCACTCCCGGGTGATTTGAATCAGTAGTTAAGCAGGAAGTTGGTTTTTCAAGGCCTTAGTCAACACAAGGGTGTGGAAACTTCGACCACTTTCAAGGCAGAGTCTACAAGTTTCTAAATAGGGACTTTCACGTTAGACTTCTCAAAACAACATGGCATTTGAACAGAATTCCATTTCCTTTCCATCATGGACAGCAGTGGCTAAGGATATTTCTGTCCCGACCAGGGGCTTCCCCAGCCCACATTTAGCTGGTGTGATATCATGGTTCTGAGGAGAGGAGGGCCAAATTTGGTGGCTTTTTTTTTTCCATTTGTTTGAGACAGGGTCTTATGTATTTTAGTCTGGCCTCCAACCTGGTATGCTGCCAAGGACAGACTTGAGCCCTGGTTCTCCTGCCTCAGACTCTCAAGAGCCGAGATGGGACGCGTGCGCCATCATGGCCGTTTGAAACTGTCCTCTGAGACCTTAGTTTTCCCCGCTGGCTCCTCAGGAGACCTCAAAGCTAAAGCTGCTTGGGCCAGAGTCTTTTTTTTTTTTTTTATGTATACAATAGTCTGTCTGTGTGTATGCCTGTAGGCCAGAAGAGGGCACCAGATCTCATTACAGATGGTTGTGAGCCACCATGTGGTTGCTGGGACCTTTGGAAGAGCAGGCAATGCTCTTAACCTCTGAGCCATCTCTCCAGGCCCCAGAGTCTTTACATAGTTCATTCATTTGAGTCTCTGGGCTGCTGACTGCCTGACACACCAACAGCACAGGCCACATCCTCCAAGAGGCACCCCTAAGCCGTGGCAGCGCCCCAGGGTTCCTGTGCAACAACCTTTCCTTTCAGACTTCCTCTACTATCCCAGGGTTTGGCACAAGACACTTCTTCCTTTTTTTTTTTTTTTTTTTTTTTGTCTTTCGTTTGAGACACTTCTAACAAAGTATCACGTATCCTGATACAGCCGCCTGCAGCCGGCCCAGACTCACGCTCTGCATCCTACCAAAACCAGTCCCTGGCGTGATGTGTACAGAGCTGGCACGCTCCCACAGCCGTGAGTCCTGGCCTGTGTCCGCTGTGTTCCTGCTCTTCTGCCTGCTGAACCGGCCCTCCTGTGTCCCTTCTCCATGGCTGGAGGCTTACTGTCGCAGGCAGCAGTGAAGGAAGGGCAAGGGCTGCAATCGCGCCTCACTCACCCACCTGGGCTCGGGTCAAGCTACCGGGCAATCGGTGACTTGGAGTGTGTGACCTGGAGTCCTTCCGTAGGGGGTCTGGTGTGAGAGGTCAGTGACCTCAGGAGTGGGAAGAAAGCTGGAACTGGGGAGGTGGTTCAGTGGGTAAGGGCTTGCCGTGCAAGTGCCAAGACCTGAGTTCAGATCCCCGGCAGACATGTCAGGAGTTGAGCGTGGTGGCACGTGCCTGCAATCTTAACAGAGGGAGGTGAAAACCAGGGCCCCCGGGAACTGGAAGCCACCTAATCTTGCTGAATATGAGAACTCCAAGTTCAGGGAGAGACTGTCTCAAAAAGTTAGATGGAAGGCTGGACCTCAGGGACCGAGAGCACTAGCTGCTCTTGGAGAGGACCCAGGTTCAGTGCCCAGCATCCATGTGGGGCATGGAGTGTGCATCACAACTGTCTGTGACTCCAGTTGCAGGGGATCTGATGCCCTCTTCTGGCCTCTGCTGGCATCAGGCATGCAGGTGATACATGTATACACAGGCAAACATTTATACACAAAATCAAACTAAATCGTTTTTTTTAAGTTGGAGAGAGGAACCTAGTATTAACCTCTGACTTACACATACACACATGCATATACACACAAACCCACACTCATGCATGCAAAACACACAAAGAAAATAATTAGAACCTAGGGTCTGATAAGGGCACCATTGCTGTTAGCTGTGCGTAGCATGCAACTCAACACAACCTACCCTGCCCTGGGTGGCTATTACAAAGCCCACTAGCAAACGGGGAACTGTGACCTGCCCAGGCCTGTGTTAGACTCACTGGTGACAGGAATGCCTGGAGGAGGTCTGGGCTCTTCAGCCTTCGAGTCCAGTTTGGTTCCTTGCTTATGGACATTATTACCAGATGACATGCCAGGAGCTAGGGGGAGCCAGGACGGATGGAGCCGAGGGAGCTCCGCCCAGATCTCAGTCGGGCCCTTGCAGACAGGCGCTGGGCTAGGCACAGTTAATCTCCAGCCATCCTTTCTGGCTTCACCTGGCTCATTAAAGCCAGACACGTTCTGAGTTTACTTAGCATCTGCAAAGAAGGTCTTTCATCTTCAAAGGGTTCCCAAAGCACCAACCAATTAATCCTTACAACTGCCGCCTCTTGTAGACAAATATTTATCCTCATTTCATACCCAGGAAAGCTAAGGTGGAGCGAGAGAAAGACCAGACTGTGGCCCCTGACCACTCAGCTTCCCAGCCCATTGGATGCTGGGAAATTGTTCCTGTAATACACTCCCATACTCTCTCCCCATCCCTCTCCATCTCTCTCCCATCCCTCCCCATCCCTCCCCCATCCCTTCCCATCCATCCCCACCCCTCCCTCTCTAAATGGAAACTTTTGGAAGTTCAGATAAATAGCATGTTTTTAATAGTAACCTGAAGGAAACACATTAAAACCATATTCTATCAGTTACAAATCTTCATGTCACCAGCCAAGGATGAGGGAATTAATGCTGGGCCCCAAAACACGTATAGTCAGCAACTCCTGTGCAAGGGCAGAGACGATTTATAGGGTGTGGGCTCTGGCCCACTGGAGCAGGCAGCGAAGCTCAGCGGAACTGCAGCAGGGCTGCTCCCAGATGGGGCAAGGGGGGCAGAGGCTGCCAAGGGCGGCTTTGATTTAACCATTGTTTCACATTTCTTTCCCATGTAAATTTCCTCTCCCCCGACGCTATAAAGTCAGGCCGAGATCTGTCTGGAGAAGATTGCCTTCATTATCTGGGTCTGTCAAAGGTGGTTTGAAAGCCATCAGTCCCTAAAAAAGATGGTCCCCACATACACGCATCAATCCCCGCAGTGATGATCAGCTCTGTCTACAAGGGCCGTCCCAGCAATGATTTGGTTGGGCATCTGGACAGTGTGTAGACAAAATAGCTGTGTAACTAATATGACTTTATTTCTTCTAGCAGCAGGGAGTTTTCTGTACCAAAATAAAACTGGGGAGGTGGCACATGCCTTGAACCCCAGCAGATGGGGGGGGCCTGTGAGCTCGAGGCCAGCCTGCTCTACATACTGAGTTTCGGGACAGTCAGTGTTACATAGAGACCCTGTCCCCAAAAACCAAAATAAGCACAGAGACAGGTGCTCAGTACCATGCCGCTTAGTGAACCGTGGGAAGATAGTCTGGCCCCTTGCTGTCTGTTGTTGAGGCAAGGTCTCGTGCAGCCCATCTCGTGCAGCCCATCTCGTGCAGCCCAGCTTGGCCCCACACTCGCTCCGCAGCAAATGCCAGCGCTGTGCCTGCCTTTTCCTGGTGCTTGTGATCAAGCTCCAGGCCGGGAGTGCGAGACAAGCATTTCCTGAGCCCCCAGCTCCACAGTCGTCTTTTTGTTTGTTTGTTTTTGTTTTTCTGAGACAGGGTTTCTCTGTGTAACCCTGCCTGTCCTGGAACTCACTCTGTAAACCAAGCTGGCTTTGAACTCAGAGATCCGAGTGTTGGGATTAAAGGTGTGCTACCACTGCCTACAGAGGTCTTTTAAATTAGTTTTTTCAAATTTATGTGTCTAAGTGTGTAGCATGATTAATAAAAACCCAGAGACAGAAATTAGGGTTCATCCTGAAGGTCAGAAAAGCAAAACAGCCAGCCACTGAGTCTTTCCTCTACCTCAGTCCGAAATGAGGCTATGGGAGCGCTGTCCCCTCCCATCTTATATTCCTCTCTAGGGCTGGGATTAAACCGTGCACCATTGCCACCAAATTTCTATGGCAAACTACTGTGGCTACTGGGATTAAAGGTGTGTGTCACCACTGCCTGGTCTGTAAGGCTGATCAGTGTGGCTGATTTGCTCTCTGAACTTTGGGCAAGCTTTATTTATTAAAATACAAATGAAATATCACTACCTTTCTGAGTGTGTGTATATCACATGTGTGTAGGGACCCTTGGAGGCCAGAAGAGGGCACCGGATCCACTGGAGCAGGAGTGAAAATAGGTGGGTGCTGAGTCTCCTGATGTGGGTGCTGAGAATTGAATTCATGTCCTCTGGAAGAGCGGCAAATGCTTCTGATTGTTGGGGCATCCTCTCCAGCCTTAAATTGCTTGAACTCGCCAATCATGGCAAAGCTGAGCCAGACAGACAGAAAAAGTTTGACTCTGAGGGTATGGCAGGCCCGCTGTAAGAGGAAGCATGGTTTAAATGTGCGCCAACAGCATTCGGTTGCTGTTTGGAAGCTAACATGTGCCAGGTGTGTGTGAGCTTGTCCCAGAAAAGGCTCAAGAATAGACTCCCAGTATCATAGCTCTGATAGGAAACAGGCGGAGAATCTGGTCCCAGGATAGAGGAGGAAGAAGCAAGATCACTGGATGAACTCAGTAGAGTGCTTGCCCAGGTGAGTGGCTCAAATCTCTAATCCCAGATGTTGGGAGGTAGAGGATCTGAAATTCAAGGTCATCGAAGGTCATCCTGACAAGGTTTGAGGACAGCCTGGGCTGAGGAAACAGGCTTAGGAGGAGAGCGAACAACTGTGCGTGGCTCATTGGTCTCCAAAGCTGCTGCTTATGGTTGGTTGGTCTTGGTTTTTTGAGACAGGGTTTCTCTGTGTAATTGCCCTGGGTGTCCTGGAACTCACTCTGTAGACCAGGCTGGCCTCGAACTCACAGAGATCAGCCTACTTCTGCCTTCCAAGTGCTGGGATTAAAGGTGTGTGCCACCACTGCCCAGCCTGTTTAGGAATTTTAAATAGCATTTGCAGCCATCTGAGGACCTGAAGGGCAATTAAACTCTCTCAGTTAGTCTGGGATTAGAAAGGTGGCATGGACTGTGGCACTAGAGTCTCTGGCACAGTCCTGGGCATAGTGAGACAAGTTGTTCACCCTGCTGGGCTGTGCTTGTGTAGCTGGGCCCTCAACAAGGAAGGGGAGCCAATCGAGAAGGGTCCATGGTGTGGCTCACAGAAGAGCACCTGCTTAGCACACAGAAGGTCTTGGGTTCCATCCTCAGCACCAAGTGAATGAAAGTAAAAGAAAAGTGAATAAAATTACAAAAGTGGGGGTGCTGAGCCTGGTGTGGTGGCACACCTTTAATCCCAGCACTGGAGAGACAGAGGCAGGAGGATCTCTGTGATGCGGAGTAGGGACTCGGGCTGCGTGAACTGACCTGGAGAACAGTTATAGAAATAATAACATTTTGAGAAATAAGGTTCGAATGCCCTGGCAGTTGAGTCCAGGGCCTCGTGTGTGTTAAGTACCTACCGATGAGCTATAGTTTCAGCCCCTCCAAATCTTAGTTGAGCCTTTAAAGTAAGAATGTTAGATTAGAGCCCGGCAGTGGTGGTGCACACCTTTAATTCCAGCACTCGGTAGGTAGAGGCAGGAGGATCTCTGAGTCTGAGGCTAGCCTGGTCTACGGAGACAGTTCTAGAAGAGCCAAGGCTACATAGAGAAACCTTGTCTCCAGAGGGGGAAAAAAGAGAAGAAAACATGAGATCAGAATCATCTTTAGGGAGAGGAAACTGAGGCACAGCGTTCTATATTTGTCTTTGTGATCGAGACTACGGACCTCAGCAAAGCTCTCGTTTGGCAGCCTGTGTGGATGCTGTCTCCCAAGTCTTTCTCTGGTTGTGAGCCTGGGTTGAATGCCAGCCCTTGAGGGCTCTCTGTTAATTTTTCAGAGAACAAGGCTGGAACTTTCCTAAACTCGATTCCAAGGACCTTGGTCTTGGCAAAGAACCTCAGTGGGGTCAAGGGAGGATGGGGGCTTGGGAGCGAGGCTTCAGGTTGGTCTTCCCCCTCCACACCAGAACAGCAGAGGCTTCTGGAGCCGCACTCAGACTGCTTCTTAAAGAACAGCCCGACTTCGTGCAGCTGCCTGCTGCATACTGGGAGGACCTGCACGTCTGGAGTGGAGCTGGAACCGCTCAGCGCAGGAGCCTGGCTTGCTCTTCAAACCCTTTCTTCTCTCTCTCTGGTTTAACTGCTTTTTCTGGCCCCAGGGGATCCCTCGCAAGTTAATAAAAGTTACTACATCAAAGGGCGCCACAACCATTACCCAATTAAAACCTACCAGGGCTCCTGAAGCAGGGGAGCATGATTAACCCCATTTTACGGATGGGGAAACTGAGGTTAAGTGGCTTGCCCCCCTCCTCCCCACCAAGAAAATGAGGTCCCAGCTCCCAGCTGTGTTAGGGCCTTGTGACATGTTCTCCTGGAGGTGTGGGTGGGCGGCTGTTTCTGCCGCACATTGATTTTTATTTTTCAAAAATACCTTGATTCTTAGAAAAAAAATTTTTTTTCTTCCTGCAGGAAATGATTCCTCCTGGGCTGTACTGGGGCTGAAGAAGGTCACTGATGCTGGTTGTCGCCTGTTGGCAGCTCCTGCCTACAACCTAAAGAGGTACCATAAAAACAGATGAAAGCCAGAGGTTCCGGGCAGCAATTTAGGGAAACAACTTGGGCCTTTCAGAAATTAATGTTATTTAAGGGTGCAGGCTCATCTCCCCCCACCCACCCAGTGGCCTTCTGGGAGCTCAGTCAGCTTCGTTTCTGGCCCCTAATCCTCCTCCTGCCTTGTGGCACACAGCTCAACCCTCCTGGAGGGAAATCGGCGACAAGAATAAAACAAGCAGAGCCTTCCCCGTGCCAGCTTCCCCTCCTCCTTTCCTAAAAGCCTAAAGTTCCTGATCCTGTTTCTTCTCAGCAGGACGTTAAACTCAGCTTCCAGCAGACGCTGGGTCCCACGGGGGTCTCCACGCCCACCCCCACCCACAACCTTGTGTCCTCTCTACTGTGGGTGCAGCCCAGATGATTGGAATACTTCCTTCCTTCCCATGTCCACTGAGACCTCCAAATCATAGTGATGTTGGGCGTGAGTTTGCCCTGGCCTGCTGAAGGCGACTATATATTTTGGTTTGGTTAACACTATCCGTGAGCTACAAGGAAGATTTTAGACATCCGGAGTTTTCCAAAAAGTCTCCAGTGCCGTGCCAGCCAATTATAATCCACCAAGGCGGGATGCCGTGTTTATATAAATAATTACCAGATTTCGGGTGGCCAGACGTGCCTCGGCACCCAAGAGGCAAGCCCATAAATTAATTTGGGGAATTAAGGGTCAGGTTGATTTTTATCTCTGTAAATCGGGCCAGATTCCGGCAAGCTCCAGGAACATCCGGCCAGCTGAGCCTTAGGAGGTGTGGGCTCAGGAGCCAGTGAGCTGGGGATACTGCTCCTCAGCCTCTTCCGTTTCTGCTTCTTCCTGCTCTCCCAGGAGTCTAGGAGTGTGGGTTAGGAAGAGAATCGCCCCAACTTGCTCTCTGCTTACACTGCAAAGGAGGAAAGCCGGAGTAGGGGTGTGGACACCAATTCCCTATCTGTGTTTTTTTTGTGGGCTACACATCACTAGACAGCCACAGGGCAAGCTCTGGGAGTTCTCTCCTCACAGGCCACTTCTCCATGTTTTTATTCGGCCAACACACGTGGCACTGGAGCTGGTGGCAGAGCCCTTGCTAGCCCGAGGGGCACTGAGCATCAAAGCCCAGGGCTGTGGCCCAGGAACCAGCATGCCTGAGCTTGAATTTTGGCTTTGCCTGCTCTTCTGAGCAAGCAACCTAGTTGTCTTCTGGGCCTTGAATTTCTTCTCTGGAAATTGGGATAATGACATTACAGTACAGTACCCTTTAGAACTGGCAAGGAGTGCCAGGCAGTGGTGGTGCACACCTTTAATCCCAGCACTTGGGAGGCAGAGGCAGATGGATCTCTGTGAGTTCGAGACCAGCTTGGTCTACAGAACTAGTTCCAGGACAGCCCTAGCTTGAAAACCAAAATTAAAAAAGAAGAGAAGAAGAAGGAGGAGGAGGAGGAGGAGGAGGAGGAGGAAAGAAAGAAAGAAAGAAAGAAAGAAAGAAAGAAAGAAAGAAAGAAAGAAAGAAAGAAAGAGAATTAGCAAGGAGTAGAGAAAGCCATTTTTATTTTTTTATTTATTTATTTTTGGTTTTTTGAGACAGGGTTTCCTGTGGCTTTGAAGCCTGTCCTGGAACTAGCTCTTGTAGTCCAGGCTGGCCTCGAACTCACAGAGATCCACCTGCTTCTGCCTCCCAAGTGCTGGGATTAAAGAGAAAGCCATTTTTAAAGAGTTCTGTGGAATGCCATCCTCTGACCATAGCATGGTCTTGGTTTTGTTGTTGTTGTTGTTTTGTTTTTTAAGACCAGAGTCTTTTACAGCCCAGACTGGCCTTGAACTTGCTGTGTAGCTGAGGGTGACCTTGAACTCCCAATCCGCTACCTTAAGGGCTGGGACCACAAGCGTGTACAAACCAGGGACTGAACTCAGGGCTTGGTGTATGCTCACCGCAGCCTCGTTGGCTGTCACCATCTCAGCCAGAGCAGCCATGAGACCCCAGTAGTGGGGCTTTCCTGTGAAGAAGCTGTTTGGGGGTCACCCTGCTCCTGCAAACACGTTGGCTCACTCATCTGAACTGGGGTAGAACTATTTCTTTGGTGCTGCCCTTTCTGGGGTGACTAGAGGCCTTGCTTCTGAAGGCGGTAATGACGTGGTGAGGTGGTGTGGCCACGGGCACACAGAAAGGACAGGCGGCTGTGTGAGGAGATGGCTTCCTGAAGAGAGGAAGGCTTCAGCTGGGCTTCTCAGGTTGTTAGCCATTTTGTAAAGTGTCTCCATTTTGGTTAAACAGTGACAAGCCCCGAACTAAAGTAGTTTGGTTCCCAACACTAAAGTGCCTTAATTTTCTAGATTCTCCCCTCCCTGCCCTATTGACCCCAAGTAATGGCTGACCACGAGAGATGCTTATCACCACCGGGCATTCTTTAACTTTTTTCCCAGCCACAGCCAACTGCCGACCGAAAAGGGAAACTTTTCCCTCCCCTCCCCCATCGCCTTTTCTGCCCCATCACGGCCCCTGGCTTGTACGTGGACCCTGGACTCTGGTCCTCCCTCCCATGGCCCCTTCTGCTGGCCCTTTCCAGAGTAAACCCTGTGTCATTGAGTCCTATGCCTCACAGACCTCAAAGGGACGTGCAAGATTACTCATCAGAAAGGGTCAGGAGCTTAAGGAAGGCCCCAGACACTACAAGATGAAGGAGGGAGTCAGAGTCTGAGGCCTTCACGTGAAGAAGCAGCCCAATCTCTTCAAGGCTCACAAGTCAGTGCCGGCCTTTCTTGGAGAGAGAGCTCACTGAGCAAACAGAGCACGCGGCTCCTTCCTGCCCACCCCACCAGTGCCGGGGTTAAAGGTGTGCACCCACACCTGTCTCGTGGGTGCTGGAGAGCTGAACTGGGGGTCCCCTGATTCTGCAGCAGGCACTTTCCCTAATGGCTCTTAAGCCATTCTTGGAACACGTACTGAGCCGGTAATGACACTAAATGTGGTTTCTTCTGTTGGTGTGCCCACGCTAGCTTGTCATTTTCTATACTTCAGAAAATAGTTGAAGGCCGGGAGTGGCACTCAGCTGGAGGTTGAGTGCCTGCCAAGCGTGCTGGTCAGTTTTTGCCAACGTGACACAAGCCAGGGTTACCTAGGAAGAGAAACCCTAGCTGAGGAATCGCCTCCGGGAGATTCATCTATGGGGATGTTTTCTTTGTCTGCTTGCTTTTCTTTAAATATTTTTTTAAGCCGGGCTGTGGAGGTGCACACCTTTAATCCCAGCACTTGGGAGGCAAAGACAGGCAGATCTCTATGAGTTCGAGGCCAGCTGGGCCTATAAGAGCTAGTTCCAGGACAGCAAGAGCTGTTACACAGAGAAATCCTGTCTCAAAGAACTAAATAAAACAAACAACAACAACAAAAATTATATACAAGTGTTTTGCCTACATGTATGTGTGTGCACCGTGAGAGTCCCTGCAGAGGCCAGAAGATGGTGTCCAGTCCCCGAGAACTACAGGTGGTTGTGAGCACCCAAAGTGCCCAGTCAAGAGGAACAATTATTCTCAACCACTGAGCACTTTCTTAATTG
Source organism: Ondatra zibethicus (assembly GCA_004026605.1). NCBI lineage: Eukaryota > Metazoa > Chordata > Mammalia > Rodentia > Cricetidae > Ondatra > Ondatra zibethicus. Next base: position 11,133 of record PVIU01020568.1, read on the forward strand.
CCAATTGACGTAGGAGGACCCAGGCCATTGTGGGTGGTACAATCCCTGACCTAAGCCGTATGAGAAAGGCGGCAAAGCGAGCCCGCAAGCAGCGCGCGTCTCCATGGTTCCTGCTTCAGTTCTGGTCCCGAAGCCCTCAGCGACGGATGGCGACCTGGGAGCTGGAAGATGAAATGAACCCTTTCTCCCGACGCTGACTTTCTTCAGTGTTTGCCACAGCAACGGGGAAGCCACCTCCAGCCAGGACACTAGCGTGCACCAAACCCTGAGCTCCCCTCGAGCACCCGCAGGTGTGGGGTTTGATGGCTCACACTGCAGTTCCAGCACTTTGGAAACAGACGCAGGGGGATTAGGAATTCGAGGGCATCCTCAGCTGATTACCAAGTTCGAGGCCAGTTTGGGTTACATGAGAACGTTGTCCCAAAAGAAAAGAAAATGAAGCCAGACCCGCAAGAAATAATTAGAAAACATTTCTAGTCTTTTTGTTTGTGAGCCTGGTTTTTACAGCTGAGCCATTTCTCCAGGCCTGAAAACATCTCTGTAGAGCATGTTATACACACACACACACACACACACACACACACACACACACACACAAGCCTAGCTCCATGCAATTTCACAAGTAAAATCTAGTTTTCATTTGAATGAGAAACATAAGAATTTATTGTTAACTCTTAAGAAATTACCCTTGCTGGGCAGCGGTGACACGCCTTTGATCCCAGCACTCAGAGACAAAGGCAGGCAGGTTTCTGAGTGTGAGGCCAGCCTGGTCTACAGAGTGAGCTCCAGGACAGCCAGGGCTGCACAGGGAAACCTGTCCCTAGTCCTCTATCTACAATGGAATTTCTGGAGAAACTTTTGCTTCAATATCACACGACTGACGGAGATGATTTGATTCCAGAAACATTCAGCAAATGTGCCAGCCATGGACCTGGCTTTGCTGTGCTTTCTACAAAGATAAGAAAGAATTTGCAAAGAAACAAGAATTTTTTTTTTCTTCCAACTAAAGTGGAGTGCTGGTGACTGTGTTTATTCTCCTATGGTGAGTGGGAGGAGGGAGGGGAGGCGGGTGAGGAAGGAAGAGAGGAAAGGGGGGCTGGGGAGACGGCTCAGCAGTTAAGAGCACTGGTTGCCCTTCCAGAGGACAGGGGTTCAGTTCCCAGCACCCACACGCCAGCTCACAAGGCTCTGTAACTCTGTTCCTGGGTATCTGACACCCTCTTCTGGCCTCTTATAGCACTGCACTCGTGTGGGGCTTGTGCAGACAAGAGAAGTAACCAACACAGAAATAAAAATAAGATAATATTTAAAAAGAAAAGGATATGATGGAGGAAGGAAAGGAGAAAGGGTGGGAATAAAGAAAGCACAGTTTTCTAGAGTTTACCAGCAACGGAAAAGACTTGCCAAGAGGTGGGAAATAAAACATGCCCCACCGTTACTCCACCCTATTTTGAATTAAAAACCTCGCGTTGGCCTCCTATCTCTTAACTGGCTTGGTGCTGCCATACCCAGTAATGAACTGTAGCTCTAAATCCTGTAAAATATCACGCAGGATAGGGATGGCTCATTGGTAAAGGGAGCTTGCTGCCAAGCTTGACAACCTGAGCTCAATCCAGGACCCACATGACAGGGACAGAGGACTTCTACAAGATAGCCTCACACACACACACACACACACACACACACACACACACATGCACACTAGTGCATGCACGTTCGCACGTGCGCGCACACAGGTCAGTGAGCATGCACACTCTCACATGCATGCACACACTTGCACATATGCACACTTGCACATATGCACACACAGGCCAGTGAGCATGCACACTCTCATGCGCACACACATGCACACACACTCAAAAGCATACACACACTCGCAAGCATACACACACATGCACACACATGTCCATGCATATACACACACTTGCCCACACACACACGTGCTTGCACACACTCGTGTGCATGCACACACGTGCACACAACATAACACACATGCACACAGCACACACTTGCATGCACGCACACACAGGCCAGTGATCATGCACGTGCTTGCTGCACACAGGCAAAATAAATAAAAATGTAAGAAAGAAATCTTTAAGAATAAAAGTATAATAAAGATCTTTTCAGACACAAAAGCTGGAAGAATCTATCAGCAGCAGAGCTGCACTGTAGAAAATTGTTAAAAGTCCCCCAGACAGAGAGAAATCATGCCAGATGGACGGAGTCTCAGCTCAGAAGAACAAGGGCAAAACCACGGGATTTAAGCAATGGTTTATGTCTTTTTTCAAAGATAATTGACTACTTAAACCAAAAATCCATGCTGTATTGTGTGGTTAAAACATGAACATGTAAAAAGTGTAACAATAAAAGCCAAAAGGTCAAGAGCAATGAATCCATATTGTAGGAAGATTCCTGTATGTAAAATGGGGAAGGCAATAGCGATATATGTGATATGTATATCATTATATTAACAATTAGATATCTAGATATGGAGTCTGGAGAGATGGTGCAGTGGTTAAGGGTGATTGCTGCTTTTATAGAGTATCCAAGTTTGATTCCCAGCAACCAAATTGGGCAGCTTACAAATAACAACTCCAGCTCCAGGGGAACTGACGCCCTCTTCTGGTCTCCTTGGATACCTGCACTCAAAGGCACATACACAAGAGATACATAAGTGAAAAACTTATTATTTTTCTAAAGGGGTTGGGAGGCTGGAGAGATGGCTCAGCAGTTAAGAGCACTGGCTGCTCTTCCAGAAGACCTGGGTTCAATTCTCAGCACCCACATGGCAGCTCACAACTGTCTGTAACTCCAGTTTCAGGGATCTGACACCCTCACATAGGCATACATGCAGGCAAAACACCAGTGTGTGTAAAATAAAAATAAATTATAAAAGGTTGGGTTTTTTTTTTTTTTGGTTTTTTGAGACAAGGTTTCTCTGTAGCTTTGGAGCCTGTCCTGTAACTAGCTCTTGTAGCCCAGGCTGGCCTCGAACTCACAGAGATCCACCTGCCTCTGCCTCCTGAGTGCTGGGATTAAAGGTGTGTGCCACCACCACCCGGCAGGGTTGGATATCTTGGCACACACCTTTAATCCCAGAACCCAAGTGGCAGAGGCAGGTGGAGCTCTGTGATTTTGAGGCCAGTCTGGTCTTCAGAATGCCAAGACAGCCAGGGCTATAGCTACACACTATATGGGTGTGTGTGTGTGAGAGAGAGATTGAACTCTGTAAAAGCCACCAAAATAGATCAAAAACAATAGTAACTAAACCAAGAAAGGAGACAAAATGGAATCATGGAAATGCCAGTGCTACAAAAGAGAAATGAACAGGGAAGAAGACAGACGAGCTTCATCTGCGAATACAGCACTGAAGGCCACTAGTCATGCCACGCCTACGTACGTGCGGCCCGCTGTTAGGTCATGCCACGCCCACGTGCGTACAGCCCACTGTTAGGTCATGCCACGCCCACGTGCGTACAGCCCACTGTTACGTCATGCCACGCCTACGTACATGCGGCCCGCTGTTAGGTCATGCCACGCCCACGTACGTGAGGCCCGCTGTTAGGTCATGCCACGCCCACGTATGTGCAGCCCCGCTATTAGGCCATGCCACGCCCAGCAGCACTTATGTGCAGCCCCGCTATTAGGTCATGCCATGCCCAGTAGCATGTAAGTGTGACCCTGCTATTAGGTCATGCCACGCCCAGCAGCACATACCTGTGGCCCCGCTATCAGGGAGGCTCAGGAACTGAAGGCTGGGCTGTGCAGTGAGAATCCCTGTTGGAAAAGAAGGGGAATGGCTCAGTGCAGTGCTTTACACAGAAGAGCAATGCCTGGTCAGGGAGGCTCATAACCCCAGCACCTGGGAGGTGGAGACCAGCAGATCCCTAGGCTCCTTGGTCAGCCAGCCTACCCTACGCCATGAGTTCCAGACCGTAAAACCCTACAAGTTTCAGGTTGGAGGAGAAAAACCAAAGGGCACATTAAAGAACAAGACACAGATTAGATAAAATCTAAGGCCGGGACGGAGGACGGCTCTGTGGTAAAAGTTATGAGCCCAGGACCCACACAAAGGGAAGGAGAGAACCAGCTCCCACATGCTGTCCTCCTGCCTCCCTGCATGTGCCACGGCATGTGTGCCCACCCACCACCGCCCTAACAGATATAATAAGAATATAATAGATCATTAAAATTTCAAGAATCGAGCTCTACCCTGGCAGCCCTCATCACAGGAACGCGGAGCTCGTGACCACACCACCTGTACTCGTGTGACCCCATCTGGCCTGGGAAATGAAGCAGGGGCAGGCTTCCTTAGTGCTTGGATGGGGGAACACAGAAATGACTTTATTACTATCAAAGACTTCAGAGAAAAGGGTGTTATATGTTAAGAAAATACTTAGGGAACAGGAAGGCAGATCTCTGAGTTCAAGGCCAGCCTGGTCTCACAGTGAGTTCCAGGACAGGGCTATACAGAGAAACCCTATCTATTAAGAACAAACAAACAAAGAACAAAAATCCTTTCATAATGATTGCCAATTCACTATTTTCACATATTTTGCAGTTTGCTTGTTTTTGAGACGGGTCTCATGTAGCCAGCCTGGCTTCCACCTCAGCCTGTGGGTAGAAATATGGCCGTGCTCACCTCCCAAACTCCGGGATCGCAGGCATCACCCTCTCGCCCTGCTCGAACAGTGCTGGTCAAATGCACAGCTTTGTGCATGCTTGGCCAGCGCTGTACCAACTGGACCACACCCTCAAATTTATCAAAACCCTAAAAGCACGTGCACCTAATAACAAAACTTCAAAGTATGCGAGGCCAAAATGGGTGAAAGTGCAAATGTAGCCATCCTGGCAACTGGCCCAGTATGCCTTGATTACTTTTATAGAAAATGAACAAGGCTATGGGAGACTCGAGCAACGCCATCAACCTGACCTATGTGACCGCATGGGTTGCTCCATCCAACAGCAGCAGAACGCAAATACTCTCTCAGACTCCCAGAGAACAGTTACCAAAATAGGCCATCTTCTTTCAATAAGGCAAGTCTCAGCACATTGAAAACGATTCAAGTAATAAAGTTTTCTCACCACAATGGAATTAAATTAGAAGCTAATAATAAAGATCCTTGGAAAATCCCCAAATATTTGGGGACTTTGCTTCTAAATAACTATGGGTCGAAGGAGAATACAAAGAGAAACCCAATGCATTTTGAGTGGGGTAGAAACCAAAGATGAGGGGCTGGAGAGATGGCTCAGTGGTTAAGAGCATTGCCTGCTCTTCCAAAGGTCCTGAGTTCAATTCCCAGCAACCACATGGTGGCTCACAACCATCTGTAATGAGGGCTGGTTCCCTCTTCTGGCCTTCAGGCATACAGACAGAATATTGTATACATAATAAATAAGTATAAAAAAAAGAAAGAAACCAAAGATGAAAACGTGTAGGCGTCACCTAATCATTTCTAAGGATGCTTCTCCTTCAGCCCCATTTCTGTCGCTGTGATAAAGGCATCCTGACAGAAAGGGTCGTAGAGAAGAATGGCCGATCCATCTTGTGGGCAAGTCAAGGTGGTGCAAACTTATCCCATCACGTCACCGCCACGCTGAGCTCTGAGAGGAATGAACACACGTGCGCTTCCAGTACACAGCTCTCTCCGCTCTCTCCACAGGCTAGGATCCCGTGCCTGGGGGATTGTGCTGCGCACAGTGGACTGTGTCTTCCCATACCAATCAAGGCAGTCCTCTGAAGACATATCCATAGGCCAGCCCCTCACTGAGACTCTTCCTAGGTGACTCTAGGTCAAGTTGAAAATTAAAACTAGAGTCAGGCATGGTGGCACTCGCCTTTAATCTCAGCACTAGAGATTAGTAGTTGGACCTCTGAGCTCAAGGCCAGTCTGGCCTATGTAGCAAGTTCCAGGCTACATCAAGTGACCCTGTCTCCAAAAAGAAAGAAAAATAAAATTAAAACTAGAAACGAGGTGTGGTAGTATAGACTTTTAATCCCAGCACTCGAGAGGCAGAAGGCAGTGGGTCTCTGTGAGATCGAGGCCAGCCTGGTCTACAGAGAGAGTTCCAGGAAAGCTAGGGCTACACAGTAAAAGAGCCTGCCAAAAACAAAAAAGAAAAAAGAAATAAAACCAATGATTGTAGCCTCAAACCAATAACTTTAGGTTTTACCCGGAAGCATTAGAGAAAAAAAAATAGTTGATTCCAGCTTATGAGGCCGGCTGCTCAAAAGGCTGAGGCAGGAGGATCACAAGTTTAAGGCCTGCCTGGGTGCTTTAGTGAGATACCGACTCAAAAAAATAAAAGGCAGGTGTGGTGGCCAGACCTTTAATCCCAGTACTAGGAAGGAAGAGGCAGACAGATCTCTAAGGTCCAGGACAGTGAGGGCTATAGAGTAAGACCTTGTCTCAAATGAAATAATAAAATAATAAAATTGAAGCCGTGTGCGTTGGTGCACACTTGGGAGACTAGGGCAGGGGCTCAGAGCAAGTTCAGGGCTCCTTGGTATAGACAGTGGGTCCCAGGCCAGCTGGGCTGCAGCACAGGAGATCATCTTAAAGAAAACGGGAAACAAACAAAAAGCAATAACAGCAGCTCATTGTCCAGCCTGTATGACGGCTCATTCCTATGATCCCAGCACTCGGAAGGCATTCCAGGTGTCAGAAGGCCCACTTTCACTCTTCTCCCCCAACAACTCAGAGTTGGGGGAGTGCGTCATGTGGTCTTGCCCAGCAGGAACCCAGGCTACTATCAAGCCACCCCACTTCTGAAATCCAGGGCTTGCTGTCTCTGAACTGTGGCCTCTCTGGGGCAGGCCAGCAGTGCTGTAGGAACTGTAAATCTGTAGGAACCCCTAAATAGTTCTGTAGAGAACAGGCCTCCCTAAGACCGTGAGGGTGGGATAGGAGGCCGCCATCTGAGAGTCCAAATGCTACAAGCAGAGAAAGTGGGAGCCTCCGTGGGCTGCCAGCGGGCACAGAAGTGAGAACCCTACAGAGGTTGGAGGTGGCTCAGTTGTGTGTGTGTGCTTTGTTTCTTTGTGATTGGACAGTGAGCCCAGGGCCTGGCTAGTACTGGGTTTTATATCCCCAGCCTTTGCTTTGGGGTGGGGTGGGGCTTCTCCACCCTCCTTTGTACTTGTTTGTGTGTGTGTGTGTATGTGTGTGTGAAGGTGTGCACAAGTCCATGTATTTGGAGGCCAGAGGTCGACTTTGGGCATCTTCTCGTTGCCTTTTGAGATGAGATGTCTTACTGACCTTGGAGTCCTCCTGTCTCTGCCTCCCACAGGGCCGACACTACAGACTCTCAGTCACACTTGGCTTTCATGCGTGGGTTCTGGGGACCTGAACTCAGGACACACACATCCCTCCACCTACACCTTTTGAGGCAGCTGTTGAGATGGGGCCTTGCTGTATACGCCAGGCTGTTGGGCCAGCTCTCAGTACATAGCTCAGGCTGGCCTGGCATTTGTGACAATCTTCTTCTGCCTCTGTCAGCAACTCAGTGGGAAATTCTATAGCATGGAGTTTGAGGGTGCCCAGGGGAGCCTGCGTGTCTCTTCCTGTGTCCCCACCTCTCTCAGCCCCCTACATCACAGGTAGATAACCGCAGAAACAGGAGGGCTATGCACGGGCTTGGACTGCCAGCTCAGCCTGTTCTTGCTTCCACGGACGGACGGACGTCAGGGTCAGAACATTCCTGCCATTCCTCAGCTAGGGCAGAGACTCAGCCCCAGTGACCTCCTTTTGTTCTGGGGGCTGCAGACCCTCCAGCAAGGTTAAACCCTTTCACTGTGCTCCAGTGAGCACGGCTGTGCCGGCAACGCCAGGGCCAGGCCGCAGGCTCTGTACTGCCGGGAAAGGCATGGGGAGGCTGCACTGGGAAGAATCTAGAAGGGAAAAGAGCTGTGTGTGTCTGTGTGTGAGAGAGGGAGGGAGGGAGGGAGGGAGGGAGGGAGAACGCTCACTGCAACTTTCTTAGCCTCTTGCTGTGCGAAGGGAAAAAGCCCAAAGAGAAATTGGTGTATGAGGCTTCTTCTACCTATTAGAGATGAAGGCTGTGAGCGAGGCTGCTGTGGTCTGGGAGGAGCCGGTGGACTGGGAGCCAATTGTCTAAAGGGCCAGAGCTTTTGTTGAGCATGAGAAAGCCTTGGGTATAGATAAGTAATGATGTTACCCAACACTGTAATTTTAATTTACTTAATGTCCCTGAATTGTCCGTGTAGGAATGGGTAAAGCGATAAATATTATGCTGCTCTACCACAATTAAGAACCCCTGCAGCAATGTCCCCGAAACATCTCATAGGTTTCTTTTGAGATCAGCTTCAAACAGGCTGGCCCTCCAAAGCCGCAGCATTGTCAGGCCTTTATGCTCAGCCCTCAGCACAGATAATTACAGAGGACGTGAGGGGCTGAAAGTGATTTATTTCTCCAGCCAGTCTGTGATGCCTTCATCCCTGTCCAGTCCTGTGTCCAGTGTGCGCGGCGGGGGAGGGGGGCCCACCTCAAGTGGACCCTCGTGTAAGGAAATGGCCTGTGTGAAATCCGAAGATTTCGAAAACAAAATTGGTGGCTGGTCATTTGCCTTACAAAAGAGCGCCTCCCTCAACAAAAGGGTTTGCTCAAACCTTCCTTTAAGAAGGGAGCCCCCTGGAGCATTTAATGATATTATTGGATTAAAATGAAATCCCGTGGACCATTCAAGGACACCGAGTTGGAAGTATATGAACGCATTGTACTGTGTTGAGAGCAGTCAGGGTTCTTGACAAATGGACCATTTGGGTCCCAAGTAACACAAGGAAAAAAAAATGATGCGTTTTCTTGGCCTAAAATCCTGGTGGCTTTCTGGAAAGGCTCGGGCAGTTTTGTAAGTGATTTATTTAAGACCAGTTAGGCCCGAGGCCTGCGATGTGTCCATTTTATGAGAAAGGGCTGGTGTCATATTTAGGGTCAGAGTCGTGACTGCAGCTGACCCCTGTCATCTGCCCTAATCAAAACGGGGTCCTGAGCTCAGCTTTGCCCTGCATGGCAGAAAGAAAAAAATCTCTCCATTGCCAGAAAGCGTATTGAGCAGAAATGGGGCATTATTTATGTCTGCACATAGGTACATTCTGGGGCCATAAAGGTTTAATTGTCCCTCCAACTAATTTTTTTTAAACCCACAAAGAGACTGCCAGCTTTTCCCAGAGCTGAAAACCAACTGAATACGGTTCTTTGGGAACAGCTTAAGTGTGTAACTCGCGCCCATGTCCTGGGCACAAGGAGCAATTGTTTTGGGGACCCAGCTAAGAGAACTTTTCAAGTTGGTGTTTGTGGCTGCTGCCTGAGTCACTGGGGAGAAGGGGAGGCGGGAGGAGAGGGAGGGAGGGAGGTCCAGTCTCAAATTCTCCTGTGACATTATCACTGCCCTCTGCTGCCCCCTTCCGGCCGAGGGGACCTCAGCGTCCCAGGGTCCTCTGCACCTCTGCTCCTGTCACACACACACACACACACACACACACACACACACACACACACACACACACACTTCAATAAAGATTCATTGTAGGAGCAAACCTGTGGCTGCGAGTTTTAATGGCCGCTCTAGAGAAAAGGTCTAGCGCGGAGACAAAGCTAGCAGCAGGCCCCAGGGGTCTCTGGGTCTCTGGGAGGAAATAAGGCTGTAGGTGATGGCCCAGGGTGAGTGAGCTGGGTGAGGTCCTACGGTGGGGACCAGCAGAACCTTCTGAATGCCACCTCCAGAACCTTCTTTGTCCTCTGCTCTGAGCCTCCTCCACAGGCTCTGTCATAATTACTGCTCATCGCATGCCCCTTTGACTCCCAGGGGCCACCTCTAGGCCGTCCCCAGATTTCCTAGCCTTTCTCATAACCTTGAGGGTCTGTGGAAAGAAACACATTTGTCAAGAGACTAAAACAAACAGTTTTGACGTGCGGTTCTGTGTGGAGGAGAGGCCCCAGTCTACGCTGCTCCAACTGGTTCCGTTTAAATGTCCCGCCCTGTATTTACGTCCCAACCACTTTAGTTGGCTGTTTATCTTTCGGTGGGCTTGACTGGCTTGGCCTCTCTTTAACTTCAGCCTTGACTTTTTCCATCCCGTGGCCTATCATTTACATGTTTTTCCTTCAGAAATGTAAATATTTATTTACAGTATTAGCATGTACTCTTGCAGAGATCTATACATCGCCCGATAAACAGACAGGCCTATGGGCGCTTCGCTCACATTTTCCATAAACTCGTGGTGACCTTAACCCAGTCATTTACGCTCCCGGGCTCAGGACGACTTTGGTAAAATTAGATGGTTTTTGCCTTTGTTTGGTTTTCGCTTCCCCATTTGCACTGGGGATTTCTTTTCAAGTTTGAACTTTTGGGTCCCTGGTAGCCACGTAGGAGCATTTCTTGACCAGCCTTGCTCCGCACCCACTCTTTTCTCAGAAATTTTTGTGCATGTGACCAAGTTTCAGTATGATTTGCTTCTGAGAGGTGCTGAACGCAAAACCGTCTTTAACCAACGAGAATAGCTGATACTCTACGCGTGTGGGGGAAGCCTGAGACCCGGGGGATTTGAGGCTGCAGAGGCCTGGCACTTATTTTCTCTTTGTTACTATCTCCCTTTCTTCCCCTGCCCCCAGCCCCTGACTCCCCTCCATCCCTCCCTCTTCTTTCTTTTCTCTTTCTGCAACAGGTTCTCCCGTAGCCCAGACTGGCCTCAATTTCTCTACGTAGTCAAGGATGACCTTGAACTTTTGATCCTCCTGCTTCTGCTCCCCAAGTGCTGGGGTGGCAGGTGTGAACCATCAGGCTGGGGTTGGACTGACATATCCACAGCTTGTCTCTCAGACTGGGATGTGGTGACACAGGGCAGCACAAATATTCAAACTGCATAGTACAGGTAGGCCTTCCTTCTAGGACAGGAGTTCTCAAAGAGTTGAGGAGGCAGATGGACTTGAGAGTTAGAGCAGATGTGGAAGGTGGGTGTGGTGTTGCACACCTGTAACAGAGCACTTGGAAGGTAGCAGCATGAGGAAACCTGGGCTATGTATCATAAGGCCAGCCTGGGTCACAGAATGAGACTCAGTCTCAACCAATAAGCCAATCAGAGATATTATGACTAGAAGATAAAACGGTGTCGTCGTATAGAAAGTGAGCCCTAAGTCAGGACAACTGGCACGTGCATAGCAGCAGTCCCAAGCACTCAGAGGCTGAGGCAGGAGGATCATAGGTTTGAGGCCAGCCTGGGCTATCCAGTGAGTTCCGCTTGAGCCTGAACCACAAAGGAAACCCTGCCTCAGTCAGGTGAGCTTTGGCCGGACTGCACGCACACTTCAGCGTGATGGTAAGCAAGGCTTTTACGTCCCACCTTAGGCTGCTGGGCAAACGCTTCCCGTCTCTGAGATTCCTGCAGACGTGGAGGATCCAGTCACCAATAGGAGTTTAAAGATGGCCTGAGGCAGAGGATGCGCTAGGCCGACAGCTCCGAAGACAGGGGCTTCCCTACAGGACACGTCCATGCTTGGGATCCACGCTGAAACCCACCTGACCCCATCACCGGAACAGCACGCCCTTTCTCTGACCTGTTCTTCTCTTGTATCCCTACTGCAGGGTTCACCAAGCCACCGTGCGCTAGATCTCCTTGAAGGTAGACAGCTTCTCACCCAGAGTCAGGCACTCGGTGTGAATTCATGAGAAGCCTTTGATTAGGAGTCAAGACCTTCGCTGGGCAGTGGTGGCACGCACCCTTAATCCCAACACACTCAGGAGGCAGAGGCAGGTGAAGCTCTCTGAGTTCAAGGCCAACCCGCCATAGAGTGAGTTCTAGGACAGTCAGAGTTACACAGAGAAATCCTGCCTCAAAAAACAAAAACAAAAACAAACAAAAAGGGCTGGAGAGATGGCTCAGAGGTTAAGAGCACTGACTGCTCTTCCAGAGGTCCTGAGTTCAATTCCTAGCAACCACAAGGGTGGCTCACAGCCGTCTGTAATGAGATCTGGTGCCCTCTTCTGGCCAGCAAGCATACAGACAGACAGAACACTGTATACATAATAAATAAATAAATCTTAAAATAAAAATTAAAAAAAGAACCTTAAAAAAAACAAAAAAAAGAAAACTAAAAGAAAAAGAAAAGAAGAAAACCACCTTGTCCACCCGTGCCTTTGGTTACCCCCTAAAACCGCTCTCTTCTCACCTCTACCCTGGGGACAATCCTATATGCATGGGTAGGGTTGTGTGACGGCACTGGGTGAAGCATTAATGGACAAGTCAGCTATTAACAAGGACCCGAGGGGAATCAGCCTATCTCAGCTCATAGCTCAAACCCCCGACTGGCTGGTTCTGGTAACTATTAACGATATGGACCATGCACCGCTCCTGACCCTGGGAAACTCTACCCCCAGCATTCTCCTCTTCTTGCTTCAACCCCCCCACACCAGTCCTACCCAGTGCCTGCTCTGCTCTCTTCCCACAACCCTCCAAGTGAAGTTAGATCTTAAATATTTTAATGATGTTTGTTTTGTGTGTGTGTGTGTAAATGTGTCCATGCTAAGGCCCAGGTGTGGAGTTAGGAGAATGGCTTGTGACAGTCTTCCATGAAAGGAGTCCTGGGACTGAACCCAGGCCACCAGACTTGGAAGCTGGCTCCTTGGCCCATTAGTCAATTTTGCTGACCCAAGAACATAGATATTAAGGAGGACAGCTGTTTCATGAGTACAAATGAAGTCCTGGGGGAATTCGGGCATCTAGGGAGAGCTTTATAGCAATGCTATTTTTATAGGGAGAAAAAGTGCGCGCGCGCACACACACACACACACTTTTCTTTGCTCCCAGACTTTAAAATGCCCAAACAGAATTCTAGATTTTTCTCTTTTGACCTGGTGTGGTGGCAGATCCCTTTAATCCCAGAGTCAGTGAAGCAGAAGCAGGCGGATCTCTGTGAATGTGAGGGTAGCCTGGTCTACTGAGTGAGTTCCAGGACAGCAGTAGGGGGGGCTACTCAGAGAGACCCTATCTCAAAAAAAAAACCAAAAATATTTAAATTGAAAAAGATTTGTGTTTTGCCTGCATGTGCGTATGTGTATACATGTATATGTATGTATGTATAGCATGTAAATGCCTAATGTTCATGGAGGCCGGAAGAGGGTGGTAGATAACCTAGAAATGGAGTTCCAGATGTTTGTGAGCCACCATGTTAAGTGCCGGAAACTCAACGCTGGTCCTCTGCAAGAACAGCGGTGTCTTAGCATTTGAGACATCGCTCCAGTCTCTACGTGTTATTTTTATATGCGTGTGTGTGTGTGTGCGTGTGCACGCACACACACATACTAATACCTGTGTGGGTTTGTGTGCCATGTGCATGCAAGAGCCCTTAGAGGGATGAGAGGGCATCCGATTCGTGAGCTGCCAGCTGGGTACCGCCTTCCCAGGCACTGCATGCTCCTTTTAAAAGCAAGGTCAATAGTGGAGTCTACTGTGACATTGAAACAGTGTGACAATCACAGAGCAGCTCCGTTGCTTCACAGCTTACTGGAAGGAAATGTCAGGGAGCAGATGGGGCAGAAGGGTTAGTGTGTGTTAGGGACAGTTTGGAGGGTTGGTGATGCTTTGTGCTTGAGCCCCAGAGTCTCATAAGCTTTTAAAGTAAAACCTTCGTCTCTCTTCACAGTTTTCTGTCTCAAAACTATGAGTTGTTCATGAATTCACGCAGCACATTAACAAGGCCAAGAATACCAGGCAGAGGTTCTCAGAGCTGATGACCCAAGTCTGAGGAAGAAAGGGGACTTTTGAGTTCATTTCTCTTTCCTTTGTGAGACACAGAGGGTCTCATTTATCCCAAGCTGCCTGGGAGCTCAAAGGTAGGCCTCTAATCCTCCTGCCTCCACATCCTGAACATTGGGACTACAGGCATGTATGGTCATGCTTGGTTTAAGTAGTGCCGAGAAGCGCAACCAGGGCTACTAACCAAGCTACAGCCCTAACTCTTTTTTTTTTTTTTTAATCTAAGCTGCAGTATGTGACTTTGATCCCAGCACTCTGGAGGCAGAGGCAGGCGAATCGTGGATATCTGAGTTTGAAGCCAGCCTGGTCTACAGAGCAAGTTCCAGGACAGCCAGGGCTACACGGAAAACCCTATCTCGAAAAACAAAACCAAAAGAAGACATATAATTTATATATATAGGTGTTGTGCCTGCATATATGTAAGCACGCCATCTGCATACAGAGCCCTAGGAGGCCAGAAGAGGGAGTTGGATGCCTGACATTGAAGTTACAAATGGCTGCGAGCAGCCCTGTGGGTGATGGGACTCAACTTTGCTCCTCTTCCAGAGGACCAGGGCTTCTCACCGCTGAGCCGTCTTTCCAGCCCCCAACTAGGACTCAGCGCTGCCTTCCATCACCAGCACCCTTCACGGTGGTTCACACTGGTGACCCCACACTCAGGCGGAGACAGGAGGGTCAGAAGTTCAAGGCCAGCTCCCCTCTTCCATGCTCGGCAGGCTCCTCCTGAGCTCCAGCTCCTGACACCCAGAAATCGAGAGGGATGAAGGTGAGCAGGTGGCCCGTGACTGGTGCCCAGGCTCGATGGGTGCTGAAGGGGAGGGGCGCGTGCGCACGTGCCACGTTGCCAGGACACCTCAGCGGTTTGTTTGCAGATCTCGGGCGCTCCCACTCCAGCCCAGGCCGCAGGGTAGGGGTGGGGGTGGGGTGCGTGACGCCGCAGCGAGGGGCCCAGTAGCCCCGCCCTGCTCCCAGGCCCCGCCCCCGGCTCCGCCCTCCCAGGTGGTTCAGCCGGTGCCGCCTACCCGTCCCGTGCCCGAGAGCCAGCCAGAGTGGGCGGGCCGGCGGCGGAGGAGGTGAGGGAAGGGGAGAGGGGAGAAAGGGGGGAAGGGCAGGGAGGGAATGAGAGAGGGAGAGGGAAGGGGAGTGGGGAGGGTCAAAAGGGGGAGGAGGGGAGGGAAAGAGGTGATGAAGGTGGAAGGGGAGGTGAGGAGGGAGAGGAGGTGGTGAGGGAAGGGTAGGGGGGGCGTTGGCCTAGGGCGGCATCCCCGGCGACCGAGGGGGCACCTTGCGGGGGCGGAAAGCCGGGCTCTGCGGCCTCAGTTTCCCCCCTGCGCCAGCGCTGGTACTTCTGCCGCCCACCCAGATACCAGCACCACCAAGATGCCAGACGTGAAGGAGAGGGCTTCCCGGAAGGAGCCCAGCACGGCCGAGGGCGACTCCCGTGAGCCCCACGCGGGACACACTCGGGAGGAGGCGAGCAGCACCCAGGGCCACCGAACACGTAGGTTCAACTGTCGCTTGACCGAGGGTCGGCAGGGCCGGGACCCCGGGAGTCGGCATCGCCACTGTGCACGCGCTGCGAGGTGGCCGTGGACGTTCTCCACTTAGTCCTCCTCCTTGTGGCCACGCGGGGTCGCTGCTGGTTAACAAAATGACTTGAAACAGGACCCCGGCGTGGCATTGGTGAAAGTCAGGGTTTGGCCGTGGTTTGGAAACATCTGGAGGTGGTTAAGTCTGTAGGTAAAAGAGCTCCTGAGTGTATCATCAGATTCCTTTCTTAAGATTTCTTATATTAGGGTTACTTTGTTTTGCATTTTCTGTTTGGGGCAGTCTGGATTTTGGTTTGTTTTTGGAGACAGGGTTTCTCTGTAGCTTTGGAGCCTGTCCTGGCTTGTAGACCAGGCTGGCCTCGAACTCACAGAGATCCATTTGCCTCTGCCTCCCGAGTGCTGGGATTAAAGGCGTCCGCCACCACCGCCCGGCTCCACCAGACCTTCTTTCAATCACAGGCTTGGCAGAGAGAGTTCATGAAGCTTCCAAGCTCGACTACCACTCAGAAGAGAAGACTTTATCGTCAACCAGGTGTTGGCTTTTATATTTTTATGTTTGGGTTCCTGACGTCATTAGTGAGCATGGAGGGGTTCTGTGGCTTCGTGGGCAGACACACTTGCTGCTAAGTCCAATAACCTTAGTTTAATTCCTGGGCCCCACATGTGCCCCTCCCCAACCAATCAATCAATATCACTGTCTTAGTTAGGGTTTCTGTTGCTGTGAAGAGACACCATGACCTCGGAAACTCTTACAAAGGAAAGCATTTAATTAGGGTGGTTTGCATTTTCACAGATTTATTTATTAGCATCATGGTGTGACATGGTGGTATGCAGGCAGCCATGGCACGGGAGCTGAGCTGAGAGCCCTACATCTTTGGTATGTAGGCAACCGGAAGTGGCCTCACTGTCACACTGAGTAAAATTTGAGCAAGGAAGACCTCAAAGCCTGCCCCCACAGTGACAGTTCTTCCAGCAAGGCCACACCTCCTAATAGTGCCACTCCCTTTAGGGGCCATTTTCTTTCAAACCACCACAATTATTAACAACTCAGCATTGTGTGATGCCACACCCACACACACCTACACCTACCTCTGCCTTTGTAATCCTAGGACTTGGGAGGCAGAGGCAGGCAGATCTGTGAGTGTGAGGCCAGCCGGGTCTACACAGAGAGACCCTGTCTCAAACAAGCAAAGAAAACAACCCAAATTTTTGTCATCTTGGCAAGTGTGTTGATTGCCACAGTTCCTATTTTGATTAATCTATTGAGGCTAGTTATGATTTAAAACTCACATTCCGAAAATGAGATCCTTTGATCCACCTTAATGTTTAAATTCAGTTCTCTCCACGTGGATGTCTAGTTATTCCAACAGCATTTGTTGGAAAGATTCTCCTTTTTATGTTAAATTGCCTTTGTATGTTTTTTAGTTTAGATAGGGTCTTGTGTAGCCCAGGCTGGTTCCTGCCTCTGCCTCCTGAATGTGGACATCTTCATTTTTTTTTAAGTCATAACAAAGAGCAATAACAAAGCATAGCCTTCATGACTGGATAGATAATGCTCTCAGAATAGGGTATATGAGGAAGAGGTGGTTGGGAGCAGTAATTTTCTTTTGGGACAATTTTGTGTGTGTGTGTGTGTGTGTGTGTGTGTGTGTGTGTGTGTGTGTGTGTGTAGCCCTGGCTGGCCTGGAACTCACTCTGTAGACCAGGCTGGCCTGGAACTCACTCTGTAGACCAGGCCGGCCTGGAACTCAGAAATCCCCCCCCCCCGTAATGATCGAGGTGGGACCACGATCTCATGGCAGGGAATAAACATGTCATCAGACAGAGCTTACATGGGAAGGAAGGGGAGAAAGAGGGAGAAGGAGAGAAGAAGAGTGAGAGAGAAAGAGACAGAAAGACAGTGACCTGTCTTGCCAGAGAAATGGCAGAAAGAGAGAGAGTAAGTGGGGCTTGTCTCTTAAAGGGACAGCACCTGAGTACTGTACCTTTGCACCCGTGTACAGACTACATAGTGAGGAAGCAGTCATTGGCTGGCCAGGGGACTGCCTGGTTCATCCTGCCAGGTGCCAGGCCAGTAGAATGCCTGAATCCCAACACTCTGTGCCTCTGCCTCCTGGTGCTGGGATTAAAGGTGTGCGCCACTGCCCGGTAAGTCAATTTATTTTAAGCCTGACTGATCTGGAGGTGTCTGTGACATTCAAGTATTGTCAAAAGAGGAAAATATTTTCCTAGAACTTAGGAGTGAAAACAAATGATGAGTAACTTCTTGCTCAACGCAGCACATGCATGCAGGTTCCTACACACGCGCGCACACACAGCGAGCCACACAGGGAAGACTTATCCTACACTCAGGCTTGCCTCTGCTCTTGAGCGAGCCTTGAAATCCCACCTGACCTTCAGGGAGTCCACCCTGCTGTCGCTCCCGCTGTTCTCTCTGGGGCTTAGACTCTGAGCCTGGACCCGTTCCCGCGCAGTGAGTAACCTGTGTGTTCGCCCCTCCTGCAGCCTGGACAGCAAGGGCAAGGAGACAATGCCCAGTGACTTTTGGGACCACCTGAAAGAGCAGCTGTCATCTGTGCCCCCTGACTTCAGTTGTGCCCTTGAACTTCTGAAGGAGGTCAAGGAGGTGAGTGGCCATCTTCGCTTGTAGCTCCTTCCAAGGCCTTCTTAGCGCCCCAGTGGGCAGTGGCTGCAAATCCTAGTCTCCAAGGTGACTAGACAGAAACCAACCAGAGTAACGTGAACAGGAAGATGTCACGTACAATAACTACAGCAGGACACTGGGAAAGGGCTAAGGATAAAGAGAATTCTGAAGAATTCTGGAGCATCAGATACAAACGGAGTTACCCCATCCAGCTGTACTGGTGTGTTCTGCCTTGAAAGTCAAAAAACAAAACAAAACAAAAAAAGAATGTGCTTTATTTGTGGTGGGTGATTGGAGGCACAGTGACCTGCCTTTTTTTAGGGAAGATATCTTGACAAGCCCTGGAACAGACTGACGACTGACTTTGTGTGGGGATGATCAGCTTCCTTTAGAGAGCTGGGGCGGGAGGGAGGCCCTTTCTCTTGTATATTTAGCGCCCTCTGTAGACTACAGAGGGAACTTGCTGCAACCTCAGCAAAGAATCGCCAGAGGAGTATGATTGTGTGGGAGGTCAGCCTAGGCTTCCCAGGGCTGACTTGAAACAAAGAAGCTCTGGGTGGTAGCTTTGAAAGCTTGCCAACTGAAATAGGTATGAGGAAGCAGTCTTGTCGGCTACCACATGGAGCTGGCTGCTGGATTCTGCCGAGGCAGAGTAGTGTTTGATTCAGCTAAATAGTCGTGATTCCGCCCTCCAGCTCCATGTGTTATGTGTGTGGTGCAGACACGGGGATAAATAAGAGCCAGTTACCAGGAGCTCACGTTTGGGGATCAGCGACCCCGTTACAGCTCTTCTGATCTCTGCCTTCTCCCTCTGAAATAATTCTAAAAAATAAAGAACTACCCTTTGTAAATTAAGAGTACATTTTCTAGTTCTTTTTTCAGTTAAGATTAATTTTTATTTCCAGCACTCAGGAGGCAGAAGCAGGCAGATCTCTGAGTTTGAAGCCAGCCTAATCTACAGAGAGAGTTTCAGGACAGCCAGGGCTACACAGGGAAACACTCTCTTGAAAAACCACAAATAAATAAAGTATTTTTATTTTCTGTGTATGGTGTTTTGCCTGCATGTGTATCTGTGCATGCAGTGCCCAGGGATGCCAGAAAAGGGCACTAGAGCCCCTGGTCTGGAGTTAGAGATGCTGTGAGCACTGTGTGGGTGCTGGGAACTGAACATACATGCTCTCAACCCAGCTCATCTGTGTCCCACACTCTGTGTTTTATTAATCTCTTTATCTCACTCGGAGACAGATTTATCACTAGCTATAATAATACTCAGTAGAACATGTCTGCCGCAGCTTCCTGATCCTAAAGAGACACAGGCTGGTGTGTGTGTGGGTTGAGCGCTGGGGAGAAGGCCAGACTGAGCAGAACACACTCTTGTGACTTGCCTGGCAGATCCTGTTGTCCTTGCTCTTGCCACGCCAGAGCCGCCTCAGAAGCGAGATCGAAGAGGCTTTGGACATGGACTTCCTCCATCAGCGGGCGGACCGCGGGGACCTGGATGTCACCTACCTCTCTAAGTACATCCTCAACACGATGGTCTTGCTGTGCGCGCCAGTCCGGGATGAAGCCATGCAGAGACTCGAGAACATTGCGGATCCCGTCCGGCTGCTGAGGTGTGACGTTTGATGAGTCACCTAGCCTGCTCCAGGTCCTGAGCTGGGAAGGGTAGCAGACAGTGGGACAGCCATTAACTGTCTCCTGCTAGAGACAGCGTGGACCTTTGTGTAAAGACACTGCGGTAGACAGAATTCCAAGGTGTGAAGAACATCCCGTCCCAACTCTTTTCTGGTCTCAGTCACACACTCTAAGGCACAGCAGCGTGTCTCCCGATGTACGGCTGTGCAGTGCGTAGGAAGGGTGCTCAGCAAGTTAAGATTGAAAAGCACCAGCGTCCCTGGCCCGAGCGCGGAGTAACGTCACTAGAATGCCGTCTTCCACCGTGCTGGTGTCTTTCTTCCGTATGGCTTTGCCCTGTGGCCCTTGCAGGGTTTGACCTCACAGAGTTTCTCTGTTCTGCTCTCCCAGTGGTGGGTCGCTTGTTGTGCACCACTGCACCCAGGTCTCAGCGGAGAGAGCATGCCCTTGTGCCACCCACTCACTGTGGGCCTTGGTCTTGGCTGTCTGTCCTTCCATGAATGGAGGGGATAGAGCTACGTGTTAAGCTCCTTCTAGACTCTCGAGGCCAGCGTCAGGTCCCTTTTCCAGCACAATTATTCTCTCCTGCTTAGGGGGATATTCCAAGTGCTGGGACTGATGAAAATGGACATGGTGAACTACACTATCCAGAGCCTCCAGCCCCAGCTGCAGGAACACTCCATCCAGTTCGAGCGGGCCCAGTTCCAGGAGCGCCTCAACAAGGAGCCCAGTATGTCTGACATGGGGGCAGAGGTGCCTGCGGCTCGCACCTGACGTCTGCAAAGGGACAATTCTGCCTTTTAGGAAGAGGTTGCTTCTTTCCACAGTGGGAGGGAGAAGGCAGATTAACCAGGAGCACATTTTTTTTAAACATTTTAATTTAGTGATTTATTTGTTTTTTTGAGATAAGATCTTACTCTTTAGCCTTGGCTATTTGGAAACTCATTAGGGTCAGCCTAGCCCCAAACTCATGGCAATGCTCCCGCCTCAGCTCCTGAGGGCGTGCACCACCACGCTCAACATAAACAGTACTAGCTAAGGGGAACCATGGCCTGAAGCCCCGTAGGTAGAGGCTCCCCCCCCCCCCCCCGTTGCAGGCCTCCTCAACCACACCACTAAGTGGCTGACCCAGGCGGCCGCAGACCTCACCACCCCCCCTGCAAACTGCCCCGACACACTGGACTCCTCCAGCATGCCTGGCCCGTCTCCCAGTGATGCTGCTGCCACGGAGCTGCTCAGCCCTGCAATGGTGCTGTCCCAGGGATTCCTGAACCTTCTCATCTGGGACCCTGAGAATGAGGAGTTCCCTGAGGTGGGAATATGGGGAGCATTTCCTTGTTTTGGGCTCTGAGTGTTGGTTGGATCCCTCTGACGGCCCTCCTGCTCCTCAGACCCTGCTGATGGACAGAACCCGACTGCAGGAGCTGGAGTTGCAACGGAACCACCTAACAGTCCTTGCCTCCGTCCTGCTGGTGGCCAGTAGCTTCTCTGGCAGTGTTCTGTTTGGCTCACCCCAGTTTGTGGATAAACTCAAACGGATAACTAAGTCCCTGGTGGAGGACTTTAACTCCAGGTGAGCCGCACACATCTTTTCTAAAGGATTAGCAGGAAGGATCTGGGGAGATGGCTCAGCTGATAAGGTGCCCAGCAAGCATGAGGACCTGGATGTAGCCCCAACATGCTTGGAAAAAGCCAGGCATGAACTGGCTGTGGTTGCACAGGTCTTAATCCCAGAACGCTGGAATCAGAGGCAGGAGGAGCTTTGTGAGTTCAAGGTCAGCCAGGTCTACACGAGTTCCAGGACATTGAGGGATACATAGAGAAACCCTGTCTCCAAAAAGACAACAAGAAGCCAGATATGTGGGCATCGTCTGTAACTCCAGTGCTTGTGAGGGGTGGGTTCAAGATCAGCTAGCCTAGTCGGCTGGCGCACGGACTGGGTTCAGAGAGAAAGAAGGCAGAGAGCTACTGAGAACAAGGCCTGGGGTCAGCAGCTGGCCCCTGGTGTCCTCAGAAGAGTAGGTGGCACCAAGTGTCTCAGATACTGGCAGGTCATGGGTTACTAGCTCTTCACCACAAACCACAGGAGAGGCCCTCTAGAACCAGCCGGTGGGTGTCACTTTATCTCTGTAGTAATATTGGGGCATATGGTAGGGATGGGCAGGGGACTTTGCAGAAATGGTGTTGAGAGACCTTGAGCTGCCAGGCCCGTCTCTCACTGGGTGGGCGATGGCGGCTGGTGCTGGCAGCAACATCGCCTGAACTTGTGCTGAGCTGTGGCCGAGGGTGACTGAGGAGATGGAAGAACCAGATTTGGGCTGGGGATGGAGTTGAGGGTTTCAGCACTTGCTTGGCGTGTTCAAGGAAGGCCCCAGGCTTGATCCTTAGCTCCCCCAAAGAAGAAAAGCAGCAGACCAGGTCCATGCTTATCAGGGGTGACACGACCAGGGGTGATACTTAGGGGGGTCTCAGGCTGCAGACAGGGGTGATACTTAGGGGGGTCTCAGGCTGCAGACAGGCGAGTCCTGGGCAGAGCCACGCTGTTCTTCAGCACTGAGAGCTTTTTACGGTTCGGTACATGGCAACACTTACAGAGGTTGCCAGTGTTGGGCTTCGGTGCTGGGCTGCTGGGGTGGGCAACTGGCACTCGCCCCAAGTCCCTGCCTGAAGCCACCTACTAGGTGTGAGCTCAGCTCTGTTGTGGTCTAGGCCTGAGGAGACCATGCGGACTGTGAGCGAGCAGGTGACCCAGGAAATCCACCAAAGTCTCAAGAGCATGGGCCTCGCCCCTCTGAGCAGTGACAACTCAGCGTCTCTGGTAGGACAGCTCCAGAACATTGCCAAGAAGGAAAACTGCGTCTGCAGCGTCATTGGTGAGCATGCCCACTAGTGGCAGTGAGGGTGCTGGAGGGAGGGGCCCAGCCATGGATGTGGGCAGTGAGGGCGCTGGGGGGGCCAGCCATGGATGTGGGCAGTGAGGGCGCTGAGGGGGGGGGCAGCCATGGA
>PVIU01020569.1:0-33693 GCA_004026605.1 Ondatra zibethicus
CCTGTACAGTTACCCAAAGTTCTTCTCTACCATTGGGACATCCATCTTCAGCTTACAGGCCCATAGTATCCAGCAGACATTTCCATGAAGCAGGAAATTTTAAAGACAGTTCAGTCACTTTCTTCTGTGCCCTGCAGAATGTCTCAAAGACTCTTCATGAAACAGGAACCCCAAAGGATCATCTCAAATTTAGACAAGTTCAGCAGTCATTTCTCTGCGGGTTCTTCATGTCCAGTTCATTCATCACTCCAGGTAAGAGCAGTTTCTTGCCCAAATGGCTAACCAACGGCATAAGGAACCTCTTTGATGTCCATCTTCCTCTTGAAGTAGATTGGTGCTGCCAGAAGCATGTGTATCTCATTGTCATGAAAAGCCTAAAATTATTAAAATATTTTAAATGCCATATTCTGTATTCTTTGAAAGATATGAAGAATGCCTATCCATCTGAAATGCACATCTAGAAAATCTAACTAACATGACTATAAACTTGACTATTATAGGTGATTATCTATTAACCTATATTTCTTAATTATACATTACATTTTTAAATGAACTACACAATCACAATACCTTAATCAAGAGCAGAAATACATATACATATAACAAAATTGACCTTAAACTTGTATCAATAAATCAATATTTATACTAATGTAAATTATTCATATCTATATCATATCCCCCATTAAATGTAAAAGAACATTTATGAACAATATTTGGGAATGTGGGCACAGTTATTTCTCTCCAAACTGCTTTGTGCTGAATGGGGGCGCTATTAATCAGGTCTTCCATGATGTATCCTGTATGCTAGGTTCATCTCAGTTGACAGTTGAGCAAAGTAAGTTTTTGAGGGTAATTACAGCAACCTTTCAGGAGGGCGTGGTCTATCATACCATATTGGTCTAGAAGCAATCCACAGGGTCTCATCTTCTGTGAAAACAAAAGAAGAACCTCATTTCCAAAGCTATCATATTCTTAGACCAAAATTCTGAAGTCAAGATACCTGTATGATATACATGCTGGATTAGCTTAGCAGCACATACAATGAAAAGTCTCTCTGTACTTAACTCCTTCACAGTCAAAAAAATTAAAGAAAGCACAATAGTATACAGAATCCAGACTCTCTGTGAATTTTCCATTTTTATGTGGTTTATTTTTTAATTCCTTTAATCTATGAGTACCTGTACTCTTTCTCTTTAAAGACTTTACCCTTTTTTAAAAACATTAACTTTATTTTATGGCTCTGTATACTCTATCTTTTCTCTCCCAAGCTTACGTACATTTATTCAACATTGTGACCCATTTAGAGGTTGCTTATGTCTGAATCTGTTCTATTGCATTGTCTGTAAAATTCTCTAGTGTCTTGAAGAGCTTTTAAAGTGCTAAGCAGCTTGGTGGCAGCTGTTCTGGATGTTGGCTCCATCTCTCTCCAATTCAAAATGGTGGATGTAACATTTCTGATAGGTCTTGGGCTGCCAGTGAAATATTATTTTTGAATAAATCACACACTTGATTCCTATAACATGGGGAAATCTAGTTGGTGCTCACAAGGAATCTTCTTCCCTATGGGCCAGTTTTCATAGAACTATGAAATATTATGCATGGTAACGTAGTATAAAAGTATTCTTCAATCTTGTCAAGTTGGAAACACTGCAATCTACAGTATCAACTGAACGGGTAAGAAATGTCTGCTCATATAATAGAACTATGAATGTCATTGAACTAAGCACTACTGTTTTGTCATATTTAAGGCCTGAGCCACAAGATGAAACACATATTTGGAACTGTTATCCTGACGAGCAATTTGCTGCAAGAAACTTAGGTCCTACTAAAGAACAAATTAATTTCATTCTACTAAGTGTACATAGTATTAAACTCATTCCTGATGACAACATTATGCTTTCAGATTAGTTCACCTTTCAAATGCTTTGGGAAAGCTTTCTTTTGCAGTAGATACAATAAAACAGAGAACTGCAACAGGTCAGGATGAAGAGAATAAGACTCTGAGTTCTAAATGGGTAATCTATACCACAACCCATACTCCCAAGGCTAGGGATAATTATGGGAGAGGGAAGGAAATCATTGAGGAATCCAGAGGTGATGGATGAATACAAGGAAACAGTGTCTTATGGACACAAAAGGGCAGTTACACATCTGAGCTCACAGTGATTGTAACATAATTTAAGAAACCTGCAAAAGCTCAAACCAAACAATATCTCAAAATAGAAAGTTGTGGAAGACACGGAAAGGGAAGATAAACTGATAATCTCTGTTGAGAAGAAATAGTTGCTTAGAAAGGGAGAGTCAGCTGCCTCTATGATTGTGGCCTTTGCTATGAGCACTATGATCTGGTAGAAAGCCATACATTCAAAAGTATATGAAAAGAACAAATTAGAAATAATGTGATATGGGAGTCCCCTCTGTGTGCTGTGATTACCATTGATGAATAAAGAAAATGCTTTGGATCTATAGCAAGGCAGAAATGAAAACTAAATGGAATGCAGGGAGAAAGAAGGGTAGAGTCAGGGAGACACCATGGGGCCACAGCCTGAGTCAGACATGCCAAAACTTTAGCTGGTAAGCCACGACCACATGGCGATACACAGATTAATAGAAATGGTTTAAATTAATATGTAAGAGTTAGCCAATGAGAAGCTAGAGCTAATGGGTCAAGCAGTGATTTAATTAATATAGTTTATGTGTGATTATTTCGGGTATAAGCTAGCGAGGTGGCTGCGAACCAACATGCAGCCTCCTTACTACACTAATGGGTTAGAAAACAAATACTACCCAAATCTGAATGTGTAAAGAAAGTGGGTGTATCTGGAAAAAGATGGGAGGTGAAGGTCATAAAATTTTAATAATTCTCAAAATTCTCAAAGAGCTTAGAAAAAGGTATTGTTTAAAATAAACAAACAAAAAAAAACCACAAACGAAATGTAGAATGTATTTCAGCAAGAGTAATAAAATCCCAGAGACAGATACTGGGGTTCAAGTTGAAGATCAGAAAAGCAAAAGTCAGCCATTAGCTCTTACCTCTACCTCTGACCAAAATGGGCACTCCTGCCTCCACAAATCCTCAGATTGAGAATGAGACCTGTCTCCTCTGTTTTATATTCCCCTCTAGTGCTAGGATTAAAGACATACACCACCACTGCCTGTCCTCTGTGACTAATGTCACAATAAAAATACTACTTGCCATGGTAAGAGCATGGGGATTAGAAATATAAAGAATATGAAGATGCATGTAAAAATAATAAAACAGAAACATAGAATAATGCCAGGAGGGAGTTCCAGTGAATACTAAAATCACCCTTGTTTAAATGAATTTCCAATTGCTTAAAATACTCAGAACCCCAAGAGGTAGGAGTAAGATAAAAACTGCATTAACATGATATAAGGAAATGAAAATACCAACTGAAGGTTGCTGGCTACAATATTTGTTACTAGAACAAAACAAGTCATGCTCATACCTTAGACCAAAACATTCTGTAGGTAAACCAATCCCCTGGGTACAATCCATTATTCTCTCCTTAAAGGAGTAGGAACTTAGTTGGATCCCTAGACTTTTGTTTGGAGTAGAAACATATCCATTTCTCTATCCCTGAAATACAAGATCTAATATTATTGTCAACACTTGTTGACAATAATTTTGAAGGAATAGAGGTAAGTTCCAACTCTCTGACCTTTGGTCAAGGTGGAAATAGGCTCACATTTTTGGGCTTCCAAAATCTAACTAGTGTGACTGCTAGGATTAAAGGTGTGTGCCACCACTACCTGATTTGTATTTCTGAATACTGTGGCTGCTGGGATTAAAGATGTGTACCAACTCTGCCTGACCTGCACTCTGATCTTAATGCAAATTTTATTTGTTAAAACACAAATAATATACCACTGTATTTCCCCTTTTCGTCTAAAATAAAAAGGCTATCACTAATATAAGAAAAATATATAAAATAAGTATAATAACTAGGTGTAATATATAGAAGCAATAACTATATCAACAATGTCTAGTCTGTTTGCATTCGACAAATACAGAGAAAATACTCCAAATCTATCCTATCTTGCTGAGTCCAAAAGGTTGTACCTAATTCATTTTCAATTCTAATTTGCATTATCAAATTATCTTTTAATTTCTCTCAATCTTTTATACTTTACATCTCTTTTGTGAGTTTCTTTTCTGAGTCCTGTGAACAAGGAAAACTAAAGCTATATCTAATCTTCAACTACTTCAAAGACCCAAGAAGAAAATAATAATATTTGAGTAAGCAGGACATGCAAGCATCAACTTCCAAAAAAATGTGAGAAATGACAGAATCAGCTGCCTGCTTGAACTATCACCCAAAGTTTCTCTGCCACCCATCTTTGACTTACAGTCCTAAAATATTTGTCAGACTTTTCTGTCAAGCAAGATATTTTGATGAGCCCTCCCACCTTGTCTTGACAATTTTGGCAGTCACTCTCTGTTATGTGCTGCTTGTCCAATTAGGAGAACATACAAAGCAATGCCATTTTAATGTTCAGTGACTTACTTTTTCCACAAAGAAAGTAAGTTCTATGTGGAGTTTCTTCAATGCCCATTATCTTCTCTGAAGTAGATTAGGACTGTCATGCGCAGTCTAGTATCATTGTCATGAAAAAACTGTCATAAAACTGTCAAAAAACATTGTCATAAAAATCTTTGTTATTAAAACATCTTTAATGTCATTTTCTGTAGATCTCTGAAGGGTTTAAAGATGACCTATCTAAAATATATCTCTGTTTGACGTTGAAAACAAACCCAATATGACAGCAAGTTTAATTGCATAGGTCACTAATTACTAACCTAAATTTTCTTATATCTTAAATAGTTGGCAATGATAACTTTTAAGAACTAGAAATTCACAGATCATTATTAAAGGAGCTGTATAGGTATAATATCTTGAATAAAATTAGAAACATATGTACAGTATGTTTTAACAAAATGTGCATCAATATACTAAATTTGTACATTGTAAAAGTGTAGTGAAGAAATAAATAATTAGGCCGCGCGGGGTGGCACACGTCTTTAATCCCAGCACTCAGGAGGCAGAGGCATGCGTATCTCTGTGAGTTCGAGACCAGCCTGGTCTACAAGAGCTAGTTCCAGGACAGGCTCCAAAGCCACAGAGAAACCCTGTCTCGAAAAAAAAAGAAGAAATCAATAACTATAAGAGGTCATTCTTCAGGTAATATATAGAGAAGGCAAAGAGATGTCAGACTTTAGAGAATCATTATCTGAATGACCTTATTAACAGTTCTTAGTTCTGTTAGCATTCTCCATTTTCCAGAGTTCTTTTAACAACAAATACAGGAGAATTCCAAAGCCTGGTTGATTCTTCAATATGTTGAGCATTTATTTTCTCTTTTACCAGTTGTTTGAAAACATACAATTTCTCTGTTGCTAAAGGCCATTGCACAACCCATACAGGTTTGTCTGTCAACCATTTTAACTATAGGACCTTTAGTGTCTTTGGGAGATCAGCAGCTGTCGTGCCCTGTTCTTGTACAACCTGAATGATTGATGACTGTTCTTTATAAAATCCTCTATTAGTTTTCTCTGAAATATATGTTAATTTGTGGTTTGTTTCTAAGACTGGGAGAAAATGGTTATCTAATTATTTCATTGCTGTTAAAATCACGTTTCCAGAAATTTGTGGCTATATTATCACCATATTGCTTTAATTTTCTTCTCCATACTTCTAGTCATAACATTCCATCCATCTTGTACCCCGTTTTACCTGAGATAAAGTTCTAATCCCTAAAAGCTGAGCATTTGCTTCCTGAAGAGGTCATTTTGAATGTCAAGATTCTGGTGAAACTGATGTATAAGCAACTCAACTGTGTCTACAAAAACTTTAATAACAATCCCATTTATTCATATTTTTAATTTTGGTCTTTGATCATTTATAGAAGTTTGCCACAATGTTCACTTCATGGTTTCTCCTGAAGTTTTTGTTCTCTCTTCAATAGCTGTTCTATTATCCAGAGCACTATTGTTTCAATAGGCATTAGGTTTTTTTAACTGCTCTGGGAAGGAGTTTCCTTTATGGTTAAGGAAATGACTTAACTGGATTTGGCATAGCGACCTGCAGGAGGCCCCTTGAGGAGGTTCTCTACTGCAAAAAAAAATCACCTTGAATGTCTCTTACTGATCCACATTCATTATTTCAATGCCTGCCTTTGATATACCTTCTGCATAATCCAGAATTGAGGGACATTCTATTTGGATTATGCTATAATAAAACATTGTTTCGAGAAACACCCTGTTTACAATCCCTTTTACAGTGACCTTGTTAGACACAATTGAAATATTTGACATTTTGATTTTTCACCAAACCACTGGAAAGCACCTCTGCTATGCATGCACCATCATAGTCATGTAGTTCCATATTAACTGTATCTGGGTCATTTCCTCCAAAGTCTTTGACATTGCCATCAATGGCTTGTCATATTGCACTGAAAATTAGCATTTTTCAAGAGCCAGAGATTCAATTATTATTTGCCTATGTCCTGAATTTGGTATCATTCTATTTACTGCTGAAGACAATCTTTGTATGAAATCCATGAAGGTTTCCTTTGGTACCTGTATAATTCTAGTAAATGATGCAATTTTCTTTCCTCCTTCTTCAATTCTGTCCCAAGCATTGAAAGCTGATACATAGCATAAAGCCAGGATGTGACCACTGTATAGTGATTGCCTTTCTATAGTATCATAATCTCCTTCTCCAAGAAGTTGATCTTGGAAGATTTCCCTACCTCTAGATTTACTGCATTGCTCAATAGTTTAGCCTTGTTTCTGAACCAGGTAATCTATTGTAATTGTGGACCATACCATATTTAACAAAGTCTATCCAGTCTTTAGGGAAAATTCTTTTACAAACTCACCACAAGTTTATCATTTGCTTTACAAAAGGTGAATGCATGCAATATAAGACTATTATTTCCTTCTTGAATTTCCTTAAATCTAACATTGGCACAGAAGTTCATTCATCTCTTAGAGTTTCTATCATTTACCAATTCTGTAAGGTTGCTGGATATATTAAGGTTGGTGCTTTGAATATCTTAAGTGTGTTCCTCTCTAACCTTATAATGCAATGCTGAAATTGGTTCTCAATTAAGTTCCTCTGTCTGAATTTGAATATCTCTTTGATCTATTTTATTAAGTTTTTCTAAGACATGTGTCTTGGCAGTCAAACCAAACAACTTTTCGAAGAGATAAATGAAGAATTATCAAAACAAAAACAAGGGTTATCAAAATTATAAATATTGACAGTATGTCAATCCTGGTTAAGTTGCTTATCCCTTCATTAATTGCTCCATTTTTAAATAATACATTTCATAATCATACAGAGAGGTAGCTTTCTCTATCATAATTGTGTGTTCCATCTTTTCATGTGGAAAAAAAAAAACTCTTCCTTTTCATTAATTCCTCCCTTAAAGAATTCCCAAATTTCTCACAAAATATTTCCAATGCTAATGACAATTTGAGGTTTATTGCTGTTGCATAGAAGAGTAAAAGTCTGATGAGATTTTAAGGCAGCTATGTACTTTACCAACAATCTGAGAAGGGCTCAGGGAAAGCCCACCTGGAGAGAAGAAAGGAAAAGATAGGCAGTGGTACAGTGATTCCTGCCACATGTAGCTCCGGCCTATGTTTGTGGCTGTAAAGCTACAGGGAAATGGCTTTTTCTTGAATTTATATCCCAAACTCAGAGACAGATGCTGTGTTTCAAGCTGAAGATCAGACAAGCAGAGTTGAAAGTCAATGGCTCTTACCTCTACTTTAGACTAAAAGGGAAATCCTGTTTCCACAAATTCTCAGACGGAAACTGAGCATGAGACCTGTTTCCTCCAGTTTTATATTCCTCTCTAGTTATGGGATTAAAGGCATGCACCACCACCACCCAGCCTGTATGGCTAACTAGTCTGGCTGTTGGGATTAAAAATTAAAACCACCACTACCTGGCCTGTATGACTGACTAGTGTGGCTGCCTTGCAATCTGATCTTCAGGCAAGTTTTACTTATTAAAACACGAATAATATACCACTGGAATTCATATTCTGCTTATTAAATAATGCTATGTATATAATGACATGACAAGATAGAACACATTGCATAATTATACTAATTTTAAAACTCCAAAAGATTAAATTCTCCTTTTAGATGTTTTAAGTGAGTAGTGCCATGTTGTTTATCATATGCATATTACTATACAACAGGTTTCTGGAGCTTTTACATATTGGGTAACTAAAAGGAGAGATACAACATGTTAAATCCTTTTCACTGCCAGAAACCACCAACTCACTACTTCTATGAATTTGATTACTTTAAATTATTTTGTAAGTAAAGACATACATAATTTTCATTTGGAACTGGGCAGTTTTACTTGATATAATAGTGTCATGTTTACCCATATTTTAGTATATATTAAATTTTCTCAATTTAAAAAATAAATATGTATTTGGATGTATGCACATTTCTTTGTTTTTTCGATTCTTTTTTATTTTTTTATATTTTTGTTAAAAAGAAAGCAAACTATCTTTTTTCATTATACATACCAATCCAAGTTCCCACTCCCTACACTCCCTCCATTCCCTCCACTTCCCCCCCCCCAACCCTACCCCATCCTCTCCTCAGAGAGGGTAAGGCATATTGCTTTGGGGAAATTCCAAGCCCCTCCCTATTATTTCTAGGCTGAGGAAGGTATATATCCAAAGAGAATAGGTTCTCAAAAGGCCAGTACAAGCAGTAGGCATAAATCCTGGAGCCACTGCCAGTGGCCCCGCAGTCTGCCCCTGGACTGCAAGTGTCAACCACATTCAGAGGGACTTGTTTGGTCTTATACTTGTTCTTTCCCAGTAGGGCTGGTGTTGGTGAGCTTCCAATTAGCTCATGTAGACTGTTTCAGTAGGTGTACCCATCATGGTCTTGACCTCTTTGTTCATATTCTCATTCATCCCACTCTTCAACTAGACTTGTGAGCTCAGTCCAGTGCTCTGATGTCTCTGTAAGTCTCTGCCCCTGTTGCTGGATGAAGGTTCTATGGTGATATTTAAGATATTCATCAGTCTGACGACAGGGGAAGGCCAGTTAGGGTGCCCTCTCCTCTATTGTTTCTGGTCTTAGCTGGGGTCATCCTTGTGGATTTCTGGGAATTTATCTAGAGCCAGGTTTCTTACTAACCTCGTAATGGCTCCCTCAATCAAGATATCTCTTTTCTTGCTCTCATCTCTGTCCTTCCTCCATCTCATCTATCCTGTTATCTCAAGTTCTGATCGCCCCTCCCCTTCTACCTTCCTTCTCCCCCAACCCGTATGTTCCCAATTTTGTCAGGTGATCTTGTCTATTTTGACTTTCCAGGTAGAACTATATATGTTTATCTTAGGGTTCACTTTGGTACTTAGCTTCTCTAGGATCATGAACTACAGGCTCAGTATCCTTTGTTTATAGCTAGTATCAACTTATGAGTGAGTACATACCATATTCATCTCTTTGTGTCTATATTGCCTCACCCAGGATGGTGTTTTCTAGTTTCATCCATTTGCATGCAAAATTTAAGAAGTCATGGTTTTTCACCACTGAGTAGTACCCTAATGTGTAAATGTTCCATGCTTTATTTATTCCATTCTTTGGTTGAGGGGCATCTAGGTTTTTTTCTAGGTTCTGGCTATTAAAAAAATGCTGCTATGAATATAGTTTAACATATGTTTTGTAGTATGATTGAGCATCTTCTGGGTATATGCGCAAGAGTGGTATTACTGGATCCTGAAGCAGATTGATTCCCAATTTTCTGAGAAACCAACAAAGTGATCTACAAAGTGGTTGTACAAGTTTGCATCCCTACCAGCAATGGATGAGTGTTCCTCTTACTACACATCTTCTCCAACATAAGCTATCAGTGGTGGTTTTTTTCTTAGCCATTCTGACAGGTGTAGGAGGGTATCTCAGAGTTGTTTTGATTTGCATTTCCCTGATCACTAAGGATGTTGAATATTTCCTTAAGTGTCTTTCGGCCACTTGAGATTCTTCTGTTGAGAATTCTCTGTGTAGTTTTGTACACAATTTTTAAATTGGGTTATTTGATATTTTGATATCTAATTTCTTGAGTTCTTTATATATTTTGGAGAACAGTCCTTTGTCCGATGTGGGGTTGGTGAAAATCTTTTCCCATTCAGCAGGCTGCCTTTTTGTCTTGTTGACTGTGTCCTTTGCTTTACAGAGGCTTCTCAGTTTCAGGAGGTCCCATTTATTTATTGTTGTACTCAGTGTCTGAAGCACCACATTTCATAATCCATTTCCCAATGACTCCCTTTTATGTTTGCTACTGTGAATATTAAAGTAATGTCAAAAAGGCAAATATTTTTTTAATTCTACTTGGAATTGTTTTGAATGTGTAAAAAGATGATCTGTTCAGATCATTGAGTATTAATTTCTTTGTGAAACTATGTAGTAGTTGCAATAGAAATTCTTTTATCTTGAAATCTCATCCTCAGGGCTCCAAAGTGACACCTTATCTGTATCTTCACTAATGTTTGTTCTCATGTTTGTACATGGTCTTGTGTTTAGTATGGCATCATTATGACAGATATGAGATTTTATTTCCTTCTGGTTCTTATTAATCATTTCTGGTAATTAGTGGTGGTGAGTATATTTTCACATGCTTGTTGGTAATTTATATATCTTTGGAGAAATAATTATTTAATCATTTTCTCATTTAATTGGGTTTTTGAAATTTTGAAATTCAGCTGTACTTTTTAAAAATTTTTCTTCCTTGAGAAATTATTTTTAAATTATAATTTTGTCATATCTAGATATAACTGTGCTTATATTTCCTTTTTATTCATCATTAATTTTTGACAACCAATATGATTTTAGAAAATTTATGGTTTATACCAGATTGTTCTTGTCATGAATGATTTTCTTCTAACATTATAATTGCAACATTTCTCTGTTCCCTTTCCTCCCTACAAACCCTCCCCCATACCACTCTGTGATCTCCTTAAAATGCATTACCACTAATTCATTAATTAAATGAATAATTAAAAATTCATTAATTATTACTACACACATGTATGCATATATACATATGTTCATAAATATAATGATAGGACTCCCTATAATGTTACTTGAATGTAGCTGACAATTTGGCACTGACCAACCAATTGGTGTGTTATTACTAGGGGAGTGTCACCTCTCCTGCTTCCAGTTCTCATCAGATGAACAATATTTAATACAGGAAACATTTCTATTAATTAATAGCTTGTTCTATCACTTTTGTTTTGTCATACTACATTGTTTTCATTTCTCTCAACAAATTGTCTATTATATTTTATGACTTTTTCTTTGATGTAAATGATATTTAACAAAGTATATTTGTATTTTTATGTGTTTGTGAATACTGCTATTTTCTCTTTCCATTATGTCCTATTTTTATTATATTGTGTTCTAGGAGATGCATCCTAGGATTGCAAACTTTATGAATTAGGTCAAATTTATTTTATGTGGGGGACTTTATGTGTAATTTCACATTGAACTACTCTATGCACACTTGAGAAATAGGCACATTTTAATGTTCAGTGGAGTCCTCTGTCAGCTAGAACAATCTGCCTATTCTGTTGTCCAAATCAACATTTTGTAAATGATATTAATGAAATAGTGATGTTGAAACATCTCACTTCCAAGACTGTTTTCTCTATTTCTTTCAATTCTGTTGATATTAAGGACAAATATTCAGTATACTATTATTGCTTTTGTATTCACCATTGTTGTTTATTCTGGTGTTTTGATATATCATTGAATCGTTGTCTTTTTTTTTTTTTGAAACTTTTATTTAGGCATTTTGTCTCCCATAACTATTGTTTTTCTTTAACTACCATTTTAAAGGACTATCATTTCACTCATTCACTTTTTTATGTCTATTTTTTGTTTTAAATAGCCTATTATATGCAGCATAAATGAGGACTTTATTTCCTTTTGTTCAGTTTATACACTCTTTGTCCATTTATTAGAAATACAATCTATTTTCACTTAATTACTCTTAACAAAGAGTTAACTGTTGACATTTCAGTGACTTCTCACTGCCACGTAAAATTTTTCTTTATCTTTTGTTCTCTTGTTACATTCTGATCATATGTAGTGACCTTCTTTTATTCCATTTCTATATTCTTATACATATTTTCATAGGACTTATATATACAATGTTAAAATATCTTTGTGTAACATAACATAGCTTGACTACTATGTAACTCTAACTTTTTAGACCCTTCACTACTTTGTACTACTAATATCAAAATATATTTTAATATGTTTAACAACATAATTTTGTAATTTGCTTATTTGTATGTTGTTGTCCTTTAAATTCTGTTAAAAGATGTGAAGATGATTGCATTCCATCACTATAGTTTGGAAGTGTTTTTTTTTATATGTTTGTTACTAGATCATTTTCTGATTTCATTTGTTTTAATGGTCTTTTTTGTAGCACTTTTTTATTTGAACTTGCAAGACTCCCTTTAGCATATGAAGTAAATCAGAGCTATTACAAATGAATGGCTTAAGATTTGTTTATAACAGCATGTCATTATTTCCTTTCATTATTAAGGACAGCTTTCAAAAGGATTTATTTTTGTTTGGTATTGTTTATTTTTTTTAATTCGGTGTTCTGTTTATGATTCCAGTTACCTCTGACTCTTAAGGTTTGTATTTTAAATATGAGTATTATCATTTATAGGCTATCCTGTACATGCTAAGTAGCCTTTTGTCTTATGACTTTCAAGATTCTTTTATTCCAAACTTTAATATTTGATTATAAACTGTTTTGGATATGTTCTTTTGAGTAGGTTTTAATTTTTAATGTCCATTTTCTTACTTAGTTTGGAAGATTTGGTTATTTTTTTCTTCAGATTAGTTTTATGATTATTCTACTCTATATTCACTATAATCCCTGTCATTGTCCAGCTTGATGGTATCCCATAAGGCCCTTAAACTTTTTCATTATCCTCAGATTTTGTTTATTTGTTTTGAACTCTGTGAATGATGCTGTAAAATCTGTCCTTTATATCAATAATACTTCAAAATGATTGGTTCTTTTCTAGTGAAATTTAGTCATTGCCCTCTTCAACTCAGTGCTTCTGCTTGGTTTGTTGTATTTTTATTGTACCATGAATGCATATGTTTTTTTCTAAAAGTCATATGTTATTTTTGTAGCCTGCAAGCTGATGATAGTAGGAACTAAGGATTAGGCAGAATAGTTTTAGAAGTTCAAAACTTTCCCTTTAAGATTATTGTTCTTCTAATAGAAAGTGGAGAGAGCTTCCTATCTCCTCTTTCTATGTGACTACATAAATATAAGGGAGAAATTCAGGAGAAAGTGGACTAGTCCTCTGCATTGTATGTAGTGAGTTTCTAATACATATAAGATATCCGATCTATGTCACTTTTTTTATAGAAGCATAAGAAAACCAAGGTGACATTCATCTCCTTTCTGACACTATCACTATGTTACTATTTTCTGATATCATTTACACACGATTGGTACAATGTAGGTGGTATTTCATAGATTCTGAAATCATTTAGATGTGGATTTGTATTATTGCTTAGAGCACTGAGTTTAATAAACCTAATTTTTATTTCTGTTAAGTATTTCACAGATCTTCTCCTGGAGAGGTTGGTTTAAAATAATACATTAATTTTATTGATTATATGCTGTTCTCTTCCTTTATTATTTACCATGTGAATTTAGATTTTAATTTACAGTTATCTCAGTAAGATACACACCTACAGTCCTACAACATGAGAATCT
Source organism: Ondatra zibethicus (assembly GCA_004026605.1). NCBI lineage: Eukaryota > Metazoa > Chordata > Mammalia > Rodentia > Cricetidae > Ondatra > Ondatra zibethicus. The sequence goes on from PVIU01020569.1 coordinate 13,818, forward strand.
GAGGTATGAATAACAAGGCCAACCTGGGCTCTACAGTGAGAACCTGTAGCAAATAAAAAAGAACATCAACTTCAGGAAGGATAATAAAACAAGAATATAAACCACCTCTCCCAGTCAGTATCTTATGGATTTCATTACAGCAAAATTGTTGTTAATGCACTGGATAAAGACTCTGGGAAGTTCTGATACCCTTATAGAAGGATGAGGTTCTCTATGCTTGTGGGTATTTCTCACGTAGAGAAGCTTCCCAAATTTGTCCTTTTGGGACCATCATCTCTTGATCACTAAGGTGCTTTTTTTTTTTGAGGGCTGATTTTTTTCTAGTATGACATTAGTAAGTCAGCATTTTTTGTTATATCTGTTCTCAGGAGAACTCAGACTTCTGAAATGTATCAGATACTGGTCAGATTCTAAATCAGGTGAGGCAGTTATCACTTCTCTGGGAAGCACTCCAAAAGCTAAACTGTTGGATTAGCTCTCCATTATTTTCCTTACTCTTGTGGTAGTGATTTTGAGTTAGCCTTGGTGAAATTGAGTCTTTCTCACCTGTCTATAGCAGGCTCACCTGTCCTTGATCCACTTGTTTCAGCATGCCCTAGGCATACAGGAGATTTAGATTTTCTTGGCACTCTCTGTGAATGGAGACAAACACCAGTGCATTGGCAGTCCTCCCAAAAGCTGGAATTAGATATGCATTCCATTCTTTTCTCTTCCTGAGGGAACATCCATGAGCTGAGCTGAGCTGAGCAGTAGTGAGTAAGAAGTAAAGTAATCACAGAAAATGAATATTTTCCCCATTTCACTGTGGCATTTCTCAGCATCAAGCTTGTATATGATTCTGCAGTCTCAACTGTTTTCTATATATGATACTATTTTGATATATACTTATAGTTGTAATGTATTTTTAAAGTGGATTGGAATCTGGACCTTCCTAGTTCAACTACTGCTGACATAACTATTCCAGCTTCCACTGATGATAAAGCATACACTTTTTCTCATTTATCATCATTCACTTTACATTGAAATTCCAGGGAGATAGAAACGTAAGGACTTTTTTTTCCTTTTAACATTTTCTTTCAAAATAATTTCTTACTGTAGCAAATAATATTATTGATATGTAAAATATTATAGCAAAGCCAGATTAAATTTTTACTCTCTCAGGAGATGATAAATCCCCTCCACTCCTTCAAATCTGTGTGTAGACATTTACTTATCATGGAGATTGTACACTCTCTTTTTTCTTTCTATTTATGTATCTCATATATATGTTTATAAATATATATGCATATACATTACAAACATTTTACCCACATCTACTCAGCTCTGTATTTTCTTTATTTTACCATCAAAAAATCAGCTTATATCACTGATAATGGAAGATAAATGACTTATTTCATATGCAACACCATCATGAGCTTTAAACTTGATTTTATTGTATTAAAAGTAAATAATTAATGGTATCCATTTTTATTAGTAATAACATAATAGCCTTGTGTATCACATCCACTAATGATAACATGAGTATCTACAGATGCTTGAGCATGACAAAAGACGGTCAGTATAGTTTGTAGCACAGGCAATGGCTAAGTTATCCACAAGAGGAAACAAGCTCAACATCTTCCTCCTATAAGAAAATGCCAGTGACTATTTCAAACATTCTCTCTAGTAGCCTACCATTAAGAAAACCATCTGTACATGAATATGCAAGTTTTTCCAGTATGGGTATGTTCTACCCCATTCATTATACTGTTTTACAAATCTCAACTTTCCTAATACAAATATGGTTCCTATGTTAGTAAATAGAGCCCAGTTTCAAAGGGAAAATACATGTACAGCAAATACTTGCAACTTGTGCTACCAAGTAGTTATTACTCTATGTTTCTGTGACAAAATATCTAGTAAAACTAACTTAATCAAGGAAGCACCTTTTTTGTCTAATAGCTTGCAGGGATACAATTCATCATGGTAAGGAGTAATGGTGATATGGGGATTCTCAGCTGTGATTCTCTGCCTCCTCACCTTCCTACAAAATAGGCTTTTTCCTTTGTATCTTTTGATGCTGTGTTCAGGTCAGTAAAAATGATGCTACATGTGTTTAGGTCTCCTGAGTTGGCACACTCAACTAAATCCAGTCAACCTGACAGCATATATTAGCAGATTATTTTGACAGTTCATTCAACAAACACATTTACTAATAGTAAGCAATAGGCTAATGATTCAGAACCTATTTTGCTCAAGGAAAGAATTTATAAATAGGCAATAAGATAGACCCATATAAAATAAGATTATCAAATAACAAAGCATTCTTTAAATAATTAAATCAAACAGAAGGCAGACAAATGACAGAATAATCACATGGACTTAAAAACATTTTAAATTTTGTCAAATATGGTCTCTGGTGCAGCATTAATTGTGAACATCCTATTGTACAACATGTCACCATCATCTCTCCCTTTTAGAATGCTGGTATGGGCAAGCTTGATTCTATCACCTCACAATTACTGAAGAGAATTAATTCTATTTCTGACCAAAGAAGTTACTAAGCACAATCGGAGAGGGTATTAATCCTAGTTGGGAATTAAATGCAGGCCTTCAGCATTGTTGTTAACCAAAAGTCAATAGACCTCCCATCTGTTAGTGTTATGAGACATAGGCTGTATTTGTGGCTCGTTGCAGATCCATAGCCTGAGAACTTTGCTGAAACCTTAGTGTTACACATTTAAGATGACAGCCCTATATTTACCGTCAAAATTTCAGGTTCAATTTCTGTTTCACCTAGTTACTTTATCACACTTTATCACACTGTTAGTGTTATATGATACAACTCAGAGTGGCATATGATAGAACACTGATGATTCCTTGGGGCCTTCTAAAAATGTTATTATGAAAACATGTTCTGAATGGTAAGGAAAGAAGAAAAATATGATTGATTGTTTTATTTATGTTTTTAAATAACACTGCGTACTTTTTATTTGTGAGGTCATAAGATACTTATTTATTTTTAAAAATTTTACATCCTAACCCTAGTTTCTTCGCCTTCCTCTTCTCCTGCCTCCACTCTCCCCCCATCCCACTCCAAACCACTCCTCAGAGTGAATAGTCCTCCCTTGGGGAGTCACCAAATTCTGGGATACCAAGTTGAGACAGAACCAAGCCCCTCCCCCTGAATCAAGCATGGCAAGGTATCCTGTGTTTTGTAATGGACTCCAAAACACCAATTCATGCACGAGGGTAATGCATTCCAAATAGATCAAGCCATGTAATGATCACCCACATTCATAGGACCTACTTTGGTCCCATGCAAGTTCCCCAGATGTCAGTCCAGAGTTCATGAGTTGCCTCTAGCTCGGGTTGATTGTCTCTGTGGTTTTCCCCACCATGAACTTGACCCCCCTTGCTTATATGATCTCTCCTCCCATTCTTCAACTGAACTCCAAAAGCTAAGCCCTGATGTGAGTTTCCTGTCTGTATGCTGTGAATGTGTTTTTATTACAATTGGTTAATAAAGAAGCCTTTTTAGCCAATTGATTAGCAGAACAAATCCAGGAGTGGGCACCATGTAGCCTCCGAAGGAGAAAGATGCCTAAAACTTTACCCAGTAAGCCACAACCCATGGCCATACACAGATTAATAGAAATGGGATAATTTAAGGTATAAGATCTAGCTAGAAATATGCATGAGCTATTGGCCAAACAGTATTGTAATTAATATGGCTTTTGTGTGATTATTCGGGTCCCGGTAGCCAGGAAATGTATGAGCAGCTTCTGGTTACAAAGCCCAGTGCTTGACTGTGAATAACTGCATCTTCTTCCATCAGTTACTGGATGTAGAATCTATGATGAGAGTTAGGGTGGTCACTAATCTGATTATAGGGAAAGACCAGTTCAAACACCCTCTACACTATTGCTAGGAGTCTTAGTTGGGGTCATCCTTGTATATTCCTAGGAGTTCCCCTAGCATGAGGTATTTCCTTTACCCAAAAATTGCTCCCTCTATCACAGTATCTCTTTCATTGCTCTCCCTTGCATGCCCTCCCTCAACCTGGCCATCTTGATCCTTCAGGGTCTCATGCCCATTCCCGCCCCTACATCCCCCTCCCAGTTTACTCAGAATATCTTAACTATTCCCCCTTCCTTCGACCCTCCTTGCATGTCACTCTTAGGGTTCTCCTTTTTACCTAGATTCTCTGATACTATGAATTGTAGCCTGATTATCCTTTGTTTTAAGTCTCATATCTTACTTATGAGTGAGAACATAGCATGTTCATCTTTCTGGGTCTGGGTTACCTCACTCAGAATGGTTTTATGTAGTCTCATCCATTTGCCTGAAAATTTCAAGATGTCATGCTTTTTTTTTAACTGCTGAGTATACTCTGTTGTGTAAATGTACCACATTTTCTTCATCCATTCTCAGGTGAGGGGCATCTAGGTCGCTTCCAGGTTCTAGCTATTATGTTGCTATGAATGTAGTTGAGCATATGCCCTTGTGGTATGAATGTAATTCCTTTGGATATATGCTCAAGTGTGTTATCACTGGGTCTTGAGGTAGGTTGATCCCAATTTCCTGAGAAACCACCATATTGATTTCCAAAGTGGCTTTACAAGTCTGTACTCCTACCAGCAATGGTTGAGTATTCCTCTTACTCCAAATCCTCTCCAGCATAGAGCTGTCGTCAATGTTTTTGATCTTAGACATTCTGACAGGTGCAAGATTACTGTTTCTCATACTGTTATCTGAAATAATCTCATGCCTACATATGACCATATACACATTTAAAAATGAACATTGTTTTTATTACATTTTTTCCCAGTCTGGTAACTCCAATCTAAGGCCCACTGATAGTCAAGCAATCTACGTCTGAGTTACATATTCAAGTTAATACATTTCTTTAAAAAGCACTTTTGCCCATGTTGCATATACACCATTGATAATTGCAGTATAGTGTTGGGGAAGGCTGCTTGTTCATTTCCTGGCCACTCAGACTCCTGAAATATTCACACATAAACTATATTATTTAAAACACTGCTGGGCTAATCACTTAAGTGTGTTTCTGACTTACTATTCCATCTTAAATTAGCCCATTTCGATTAGTTTATATTTTACTGTGTGGCTCATGGCCTACCAGCAAGGTTCCAGCTGGCAGCTTGCATCTGTCCCCTCTGCAGGCTACAAGGCACCACACTGACTCCTCCTCCTTTCACCCAGCATTCAGTTCAGCTTTCCCAGCCTGGTTTGACTCTGCCCTATCAGAGGCCAAAACACCATCTTTACTCATGAACCAATAAAAGCAGCATATAAAAAAGGACTTCCCACACCAGTATAGAAGGTTTCTTCAATGTTCTTTGTCTTAAAAGTACATAAATTCTCACAAATAGACATCAGTTATATACTATGATTTCATTTGTCTGTTTGAACATGTCAATTCATGATCAATTCCCATACTGATTTTAAACAATTACTCTTGTTAGGATTATTAGTATAGTAACTAAAAATGATGGATTTACCATAGATATGATTGAATTTTATAACATCAGAAAATATAGCAGTTGAAACTTAAAGTAGTAAAGATAAGCTTATCATTCCATTTATCTAATTTTATCTTTTAGTATAGTTCAGTCACCCAAATAAAAATTGTCATAAATTATAGTCAAAACGTATGCTTTTTGAAAAAAAAATTCAAAGGCATATTTGGCACAAGTTTGCTATAACTGAGGGAGAAATGACTTGATATGGTTCGACATATCTGGAAAAATGAGTTAGAAAGAGATTTCTCAGATAAATGCAGTGAGGAGTTTTTTTTCTGTATCCCTGAGATAATGCTTGTTGCTACATACTTCGAGATATTCTACTGGCCTCTTTTCCTGAAAATCGTTTTATAGATATAATTTAAATTGAAATTTTAAAGAGCAAAGGGTGACATAGACAGAGACCTAAAGCAAAAACAGGCACAATGGGTATGTCTTTGTAATTACAGTCAAGCACAAATGACACATTGGGCAGCAGGAAATAAACAGCACTCTATGATTAAAAGGCTAAAACCTGATCATTTCCTCATGATTACTTCATATGGTAAATTTTTATCATGGAACTCAAGCATGTGTCCATCTATACTCTATATCAGCATCTATTTTAAGGAGACTAAAACATGAGTACCATTCACTCAGTATCAAATATCCAAATAATTTCTTTTGAATTAAGCTAACTTCACTTTAAATTTAATTTTTCCCATATCTTCTTAGACTATAGCTTATAAATCTCGGTGTTAAGATTTGTAATATGAACTTAGTCTAGTCATATGTCCTCCTATTTTATGTTTCACTAATGACTGGACTGAATAAATTCATAAGCACTTTTTTGTTATCCTTCTTTAATGTGGTTATTATGAATCCATACTTCACTTGTATGTTTATACTGTTAGGACATACAGGCACATTTCATGCACAAAAATACTTCACTTTATGGGTTTTTTAATAAATGAGAAAAAATTTTGTGGAGAAAATTTGAATATCAAATGTAGACTGATTCCTGCTACTGAAATTTATAAGATGAAGGAACTTGGCCACATTATATAACCTCTGTGAATTGTATCTGCATAATGAGGTGGTGAAACAAAATGTATACTTGTTCTCTTGCAATACAATTAAGAATTAAATATCTTCAAATAATAAAATATTAATGAAATTATGAAGAGTATGAGAAACAATTCATTAAGTTACTCTTTTTACCTTGTTGAGGACGAAAATTATCCCATTGTTTTAAAGTTTCTCCCCTGATGGTATTTGTATTACAGTGTGGAAAAAACCAAAAACATGTAACAAGAAATATGTCGAGTTATGACAAATATTAGGAGTAAAAAGGTAGAATATGAGAAAAAGAAAGGAAAGTTTGGGAATATCATCTGACATTTCATGGTCAGGCATGTAGTCTAGAAAGCAGTATGGATAACACAGCACATGGGAAATCTTAGATAATCCATAACTCAGGGGCCCTCAGCTTGGAAACATGCTTATAATTCAAAGGAGCATATTCAAATTTAAAGCGGGTTTTTTAAAAAGGTACTTAAATGAAATAGAAAGTAGAGCCAGAAAATTATATATATAATTATATATATATATATACACATATACATATATATATATATATGGTGAAGATTCATAACTTACTGCTGAATGAATAAGGATTGAAAAAGATTGACTTAGAAGTGATCTGGTTTCACTTTCACTTTATCATGATCATCATGACATTTGTTTTAAAATCAGATCCAGGAAACACAAATAGAAAATTAGGAAAGCAGGTTAAGTGTGAACAAGTATGTCTGTGACTGATTGCACCAACACTGTGACTGCACATAGTCTTTCATTATACCGAGTTACAGACCCATAAGCAAGCCATTCCCCAGAGTTAGCCATCAATCAATCCGAACTGTTCTCTTTTGCATGGTAGGAAACAGAATCAAAAAGGACTACTTCTTAATATATATTATATTTTATTTGTGTTTTAATAAATAAAACTTACTTGAAGATCAGATTGCAAAGCTAGACACAGTAGTCAGCCATAAAGGCCATAAAGGTGTGGTGACACACACCTTTAATCCCAACAGTCACACTAGTTAGCCACAGTGGTGGTGTTGCACATACATGCTTTTAATACCAGCAGTAGAAAGGAATGTAAGGCAAAATGAGACAGGAACTCCCTCTCCTTTCACACTGAAGATTTCATGGAGGTTAAGAGCTCTCTAGAGGTTGACTGTTTTGCTTCTCTGATATTTCAGCTTGAACCCCAATAAGTCTCTTTAGGCTTTTCATTGTATCATAACAGGAAGCATGGGAGCACACAGGCAGACTTGATGCTAGAGGAGTAACTGGGATTTTTGCTTCCTGGTCCCCAGGCAGGAAAAGAGAATCCTGGGCCTGACAGGGGCTTTGGAAACCTCAAAATCCACTGTTGTAGTTTAGATGTAATTGACCTACATAAGCTCATAGTGAGTAGCACTATTGGGAGGTGTTGCTTTGTTAGAGTAGGTATGGCCTTATTGGAGGAACTATGTCACCTCGTGGGATGGCTTTGAGATTTTCTATGCTCAAGATACCACCCAGTATCCTGTTGTTGCCTTCTGGTCATGATTTAGCCAGTGCCATGTCTGTATTCACACCACCATGCTCCCCACCACGATAAAGGACTGAAGCTCTAAAACAATAAGGAAGCCAACCCCATTAAATGTTTTCAGTTGTAGAGTTGCTATGATCATGGTGTCTCTTAACCACAAGAAACTCTAGCTGAAACACAAAGCTACAGAGATATACTTCCTCCATCAAGGCAACCCTGACTCTAACAAGGCTACACCTCATAATCCTTTTCAAGTAGTGTCTGATGACTAAGCAGTAAATATATGAAGCCATGGGGGGCAGTTTTATTAAAACCACCAGAGAAAGTAAAATAATTTTTCACAAACACTGTTGAAAATCTGAATAGTCAATTTAAGGAAATAAAAGAATATGACAGCATCTACCTTAATCCACACACAATTTGGAAAGAAGCACATAAATGAAAATTTCCAAATGGTAATGGTTAAAAACAAACACACTCAAAAAACACTCTTTCCAGTGTGTACTTTTCTTGATCTTTTCTTTTGTTTCATGTTTAGTAGGAGAAAACAACTGGAAAATTTCCACTTAGCCTTAGGACATGACTATATCATCTCCTGGATCAAAATCATGCGCGTCATCTAGAATAATCATAACATTTCCTTCACAGCACCAACGTGTCGAGTTTACTATGTATTCCTACTCATGAGACTTCAGTCTTATAATTCAATTCCAAAATAGGGAGGCATATATTTGATAAAAGTCTGTAGATGTTCAGTACTGTTTATTTCTTTTTGATTAAGAAGGTCTTTGGTATCTGATATTGCAGTGCTGTGATTTTGACAGAATTCATGGAATGATGGTTAATCTAACAAATATTTTACAAGTAGGGTAAATCTTTTGACCTCCCAGTTCTTGAAAAGAATATACTTGTTTGTCCAATTGGTGTAACAGTACAGATCCAGAATGTCAAGAAATAAGTGCTTAAGAAATCACCTTGTAAACTGAAGGTCAAAAATTGAGAATGGTGAAAGTATGAAAGAGTTTTTGAAAAAAAGCGAAGTATTGATATATCAAAGACAGTTTATAATAGGAACTTTTAAAGAAGATTTCATCATGTATCTTTTTTAGTTTCAAAATTGACATTTTTAAAATTATTTATAAGAGCTGTGCTTTCACAAAGTGCTTGTAGTCCTGTAGTTCATTAGCATAAATGCTTTGACCCCCATAATTTCCTCACATTTTATATTAAACAGTTCTGCTTTCTTTAGTTTTTGCATTTCACTGCTGCAGCTCATATAAAGTCCTGACCACTTCCTCTGAATGTACATGTTTGCTTTTGTCCCTTAAACTGCCATGGAACTGTGTCAATCAAAGCTGCATGTGTGGTCTGACAGCAGATTATGCACAAAGAGTGACTGTCACTCCTCTCTAATTACTACTAATAATGCAGTCAAAGCTTGTGTCATTTTGGCTGTCTGGTCTCTATATTGGCTCATATTTAGTGCATAAGAAACTCCAAGTACATTCATAACTACATTCACTGGTTGTTTACATGCCTTATTGTTCATGTAGATTTTTTGCATGTAAATCCCAAACTAGTTTATTTGTACTAAATCGAATTTTGCAACACTCAGCTTTCTACTATGATATTTATGTTTTATTTCTTTTGATTTTATTTTGTTAAGACAGGGACATGTTAATTACATTGACTGTAAACATATAGCATTGCCAAGGATAGACTGATCTACTTGCTTCCACTTTTCACATTGTTAGGATTACAGATATATACTACATGAAACATATTTTATGTATTTTTTTATTGTTAATGCTTATATTAAATTAATATATTGGTTTTTGGGAAAGAAAAAGTTGTTGTAAAAGAATAGTACACTTTCATTTCCCTGATGCCTAGACCCGAATAATCACTCAGAAACTACATTAATTAAACATTGCTTGGCCAATGGCTCAGACATATTTCTAGGTAGCTCTTACATCTTAAATTAACTAATTTCTATTATTTTATATTTTACCATGAGGCTCATGGTTTATGACCTCTTGCACTTTGGGTAGGTACATGGCTTCTGCCTGACTGTACCTTATTTCTCCGTGCATTTAGTTTAGTTTTTCCACCTAGTTATATTCTTACCTGCCATAGGCCAAAGAAGCTTCTTTATTAACAAATGATAATAAAAGCATATTCACAGTATACAGAAGTGAGTCCCATATCAACTTGTAATTCTCAGATTAATTATTTTCTGCATTAGTTAGAGTCTTATATCTTCATCTTTACAAGAAAAAATAAGTTAATGTATAGAAGACACATTCCCCATTCTGTATTCATGAAATTTGCTAAAGAGTACAAAATGTTATTGAAGTCCCTTTAATAAGAAAATAAAATCTTTAACAGGAGAAGGAAAAATACAAAAATAAAGAACACATTAATAAAATGAGGTATCTGAGTAAATAAATAAATAAATAACATGGAACTAATGCCAGATAGTTCAATTGGGATTTAAATTTTCTTACAAATAAATGTCATTTAATCAAATTTTAAAAGATTAAAAAAAGATACTGTGCATAGTGGTCAGCACTAAAACCAGACAAGTAGACTCAATAGTTTGTATCTCTATATACTTGTGTGTGTGTGTGTGTGTGTATCAATACTAATCTCAGACTATCACCTTGAAAGGAACATAGTAGGCACTCAAAGAAGGGTAGTTGGGGAGGCTGGAAGGGAGGAAGGGATAGAATGATATAATTGTATTTCAATCAAAAATATATTTTAAACAAATCTTACACGTTTTAATTATTAAAAAAAGTTTGTTAGAACTCTTTCTACTTAGAGATATTTAGTTATTTAATAAGAATTTATGTTTAGGCATATCACTTTTACTTATGGAACTCTGAGAAGTTTAGAAGTTTCTATTTTCTGTCTATATAGTTTCTTGACAAGTATGATTGTTTGACACATATAAGATACTCTTTTCAATCATGCAGTTTTCTTACTGTCTGTTTTTCCTGTTTGTTTGCCTAAGATTTTTACCTCCAGAATTCTGGCTTCCATATCAAAGCAGTGCAGAATTTCTTTGTGTTAACAATCATTTAGCTGTTCAAAGTGACCTTCCAGCGCTAGAATATTTTATGTGTTTGGCATAAATCATTGTGATCTTCCAAAAACATCTCCCTTGATCTTTGTCTTACAATTGGTCTTCATTTGTTAGCTTTTAAAAAGTATGTGTAAAGGATGCAATTTCCCTCCAGGGCAAGACATTCTGCTTATTGGTATTACTCATTTGCTACAAGTTATAAAGGGTTGCTGCAAAAAATGACCTCATAGCATGTTTGTTCAAGGATCCAGGGTATGCCTGCTTTCTGTAGACAGTCAACCAGGAAGTTTCCCTCTGTGTAAAGTCCCCTAGATTAACTTGTACAGAACTCAGGCTCTCTTGAATAGAACACTTCTTTTATAGGAATGCTTTCTTCCTTAGAAAGTCTGCTTCCTCTCCTGGGGAAGATCATTCTCTGATCTACACTTGAATAAATGCTGACCTCCAGGTCTTGTAGGTGGATCTACCTCCATTGGCTATTAGTTTTCTTCTGGTGAGAGATGGCTTTTATCACAATTTCAGCAAAAGGACAGCTTTTCATCTTCTTTTTCTCTGCTCAACGTGTCAGATCCTGGAAATATGTCCCTGAAGCATTGTCACTGAGACCTCTTGTATTGCCATCTCATCCTGAATGACCACAAAAGGGAACATTTCTTTTTGTCTACAAGAGTCGAATTAACTTATGTTAAAAGTAACAAGTGAACTTGTAGGAAATTATGTCAACTGAGGTGAATGTAAAAAAAGGCAGATATCAAGTCAAAAATCCCTGTGGTCAAGGAATATAGCATATATTCCAAAACTATAGTTTTGGAGTAACATCCAAAAAATAACATTTGAGGCATTTATATGAATATCATGGAGAAATTCTACTTACTATGTATACAATAATCCAACTACATTGATAAAGAAATTGATCAAGTACCAAAGACCCTGAATCCAAACCACCTGTCCTCACTACAGCCATTTACAGAAGTCAACAGAAGATGATGTTTGTTTTAGTAAGGGTTTCTATTGCTATAAAACACCATGACCATTGCAAATATTCTAAAGAAAAATATTTAATTGAGGGGGTGGCTTACAAAAACAAAGTTTTAATCCATTATCATCATGGCAGGAAGCATGGCAGCATATACAGGTATGGTGCTGGAGAAGTAGCTGATACATATTGATATTTAGATAAAAAGTAGAATGAGACACTGATATGGCTTGAGAATATATGAGACCTCAATGCCCACATCCACAGTGACACACTGCCTCCAACAAGACCATACGTACTCCATCAAGGACACACCTTCTAATAGCACCACTCCCTCTGGGGGATATTTTCTTTCCAACCACAGAATTCCATGCTCTGACCTTCAAAGAGTTGTATCCATACCATAATACAAAAAGTGTACTTAGTCCATTTTAAAAGTACCCGAAGTCTATAACAGTCTCAAATTTATTTAAAAGTCTAAAGTTCAAAGTTTCTTCTGAGATTAATTCAATCTTTTAACTGTAATCACCTGTAACATCAAACTAAAAAAAGCAGATCATATACTTCAACATATAATAGCACAGGAAATATTTTGCCAATCCAAAACATAGGGAAAGAAGCACAGTGAGGAAATACTGGTCCAAATTAAAACCAAAACCCAGCTGAGCAAAGTCTAAACACTCCATCTCCATACCTGATATCAAATGTTGTTGTTTATTACATGAAAGATATGCTTTGGATTCTTCCATTTTTGAAATCTTCCCTTTGTTATACGAAAATCTACCCAAATGCCAAAATCGAAATTATATAAACACAAAACCTATCTGTTCCATTATTTCCTCTCTCCTACCTCAATCTTACTGTTTACAGGATCTTTCTGTCTCTGCTGAGTGCTCTCCTCTACCCAGTTCATCCAATTAGTCCCCAGCACTGCCATGTTATCCCTACTGCCATCCCTTTAAGGAATTTAGGAATCCTAAAATGTGAAGAGAAAATATACTAGTATAAATCAGTGAAAATATTCATAAAATTGTGTGAAAATACTGTTCACTATTAAGGCAAATTCAGAAAGGGAGAAAGGTTCTAATGAATGTGTATTTAATATTTCTGTCATACAGTGTTGTGGATGTTGCTAAGAATGACAGCTGTACTATACAGGCTTTCTTTCTTTTTCTTGCCTTTACTGCTGCAGGGAATTGTGTTCAGTCAACAATATTTTTTAAAATTCAATGAAAATTAATATTTGTTAGAAATAGAATGAGTGAATCGAACTTTACAGAAGGTGGTATTCTTAGTTAAAAAGTATATTCATCTATGAAACTCACAGATGGATGATGTTGTATTATTTAGGAACAATACAAGGTGACTTTTCTCTTATGATCACCAGAATCGTACCTGGAAATCTAAGTCAAACTCTGAAAGTCTTCCTCTCTTCCTCTGTTATCTTCCTGACATTTAATCAAACAATTTGTTTCACTTGTCCTGCTCCTATCACAGGTAAACATCTTTCACACAAGTTATTTCTGCTTTGTTTCAGCAACAATGTCCTTATGTTTTTGAATACTGTGGTTATGTGATGGTGCTTTTGCTGAATAACCATTTACCATTCAATATATGCAGGCACCGTGCATGTAATGACGTACATGCATGAAGAAAATTCAAAACTCTACATCATCGTGGCTCTTTAAAGTAGTTCTGACCTGCAGAACTTGCAACTTGTAATATATTTTACATTGAACAATCGTGTAAATATAGTGAATAAATATCACAAGCACTTTACTTTACACTCATTAGAACTGCAATAATAGACATGAAGATTAGAAAGTATATTTTTAATTCTATGTTTAATAACTAAAGCTCTAAAATAACACTTAATAATTTGTATTCATCATGTCTTACAGAGGTTAATTCAAATTTGAACTTAGCACAGAATCTACAAAACAGTGCAATTAAATTTATCAAGAAATATTAGGATAAATTATTTGTCACGTTAAGACAGCTAATGTACAAGATAATTGTTTATCCTAGTATTCTTTAATTGCTAAGACTTTACATAAATATTGTTCTGTGATAATTTCCCCAACTTGTAATACTAATTTTCTAAGTTATAATCTCTCTGTAATCATAAGCTTCTGCAGTTCTCTGGGTATACATTACCATAAAGTAGAGAATGCTCGTGGTGATTTGTATGAGGAACGCTCCTATAGCTCAGGCATCTGGATACTTGGTCCCCAGTTAAAAGCACTGTTTGAGGAAAAAGTATTACCTTGCTGGTATAAGTATGTCACTGAAGGTTGCTTTGAGAGTTACAGCTTTATTCAGTTTCCAGTTTCTTTTTTCTTGTTGTATTTGTTGTTGGCAAAGTGATCTCAGAGCTTTCTGCTTCTGCTACCAGGACTGACACTTGTTCCATGCCTCTCTGCCTTGATGGACTTTTATTCTGTGGGAACCATAGCCTAAAATAAACTCTTCTTTAAGTTATTATTGATCATGGTATATTAATCACTGAAATAGAAAAAATGGTAAATGCATTATTATATACTTTTTTATATAACTAATATACAAATTTGTGAATTATGAATAGATAAAAAAGTCATATCCATTGGTCAATATTCAGTATTTAAGCCATATTGTAGTGCATTATACTTTACAATTAAATTTTGTCAAACAAATATACCAGTTAGTAAATTCATCAAGTAAACAACTTGGTATTTTTTATTCTAAGGAAAAGTGAAACCTCTTGGTAAATTATCTTAGTTTGCTGGGATCAATTTATGAGATAAATCATTTTTAAGCATATTAATTCTAAAATTTTAAGCATTTTTTGTGATAAGAATGCCTGATTGTCTCTATGAATGTTACGTATATATAGATACCTGTAGAGATCAGGTGTTATTGAGAGATCCACAGAAACTGGAGTTACAGGCTGTTGTGAGCCCCTCAATGTTGATTAGGAAACCAAATATAGATTTTCAGGAAGAGCATTAAGGGCTTTTAACCACTGAACCATCTTTTAACCCTGTATTCTGAATATTTGATTCAAATTTAAAATCCAAGTATAACTTCAGTTAAACAAATTTTCAGTTCATTAAGGAAAGAAATAGATATGTGAAACTAAACTGTCTCATAAGAACTACTATTTTTTCCACTCTGAAAAGTGTGAGAAAATCTTATAGCTATGACTTTCTTTAATTACTAGATACAGTCTTTCAGTATTGATATTGAAATGTGAAAGAAAGCACTCTGGGGACTTTGCGTTGTGACCATAGCAAAATATCAAAAATATTTTCATTTAATTCTAAATGATAGATTCTTGGATAATTTGATTAAATATAATTCTATATGATTTCCTCATGTGTATTATGTATACAACAAGCTGCTATATTTGAAAAAATGTCTTAGTCAAAATCATAAGAAAATGATGAAGATAAAGGAGAAACAAATAGGAAATGAAGAAATTAAAGTATCCATATTTGTAGAATATGTGATTCTTTTCTTAAGAGACACTAAAGACAGAACCAGATAAATATGTTCAGCAAAATAGTATGACAAAATTGGCATGCAATTTCAACAGCCTTTCTTTGACCCATTGCAATAACATGCATAAAGAGAAAGAGACCCAGGAAACATTCCTATCATTGATCTCATAAAAAATTCCTTCCAATAAAGCTAACCAAATAATTTATCTATAACATAAAAACTTCAGGACCCTGAAGTAATTGAGGAAAGCAAGAGAAGACAGAATGGCTTGTTGTGATGGTGGATTGGTAAGATCACTATCTTGAAAATAACCAGCCTATCAAAAGAAATCTATGAATTCAATTTAATACCCACCAAAATTCTAATGTAATAACCAAGTTAGTAAAATACCTTACAATTCATATGGAAGCACAGTAGATCCAGCATAGTTCAAACAATCTTGGACAATAAAAACAATACAGATGTGTAGTAAAGAACAGCATACTATAGGTATTAAAACATAGACTTCAATTTGTAGGATGGAAACCATAACCCAAATAGAATCCTGCCCTCATACAACACCTTATTTGGTCAAAGAGTCAAAGAAACTCATGAAGAAAAGAAAATCACTTCAACAGTTGTGTTTTATCAAACTATTTAGCTACATATAACAGGATGAAAATAAATTCTTTTGCTCAAACTGTGCAAAACAAAACTCCAAGAGGATAAAGGACTTCAACATAATACATGACATCTTTAATCCAACAGAGGAGAAAATAAGGAATATATGTGGATTTAGCTACATACGGAAGAAATTTCTAAAAAGGAGCCAGGGCATTTAAACTAATAATAAACGGAACTTCAGGAAACTGAAAGGCATCTCTACAGCAAAGAGCACCCACATTCAAGTGTTCCAGATTACATAGACTGGAAAAAATTATTTGCCAGCTATACATCTGATAAGTGTTAGTATTTAGAATCTATAATAGACACTACACAACAACAATAAATAACCCCCCAAATAAAGGAAAACTAAACTGAAAATAAAAATATAAATGGACAATACGTAGATTTAAAATTTACCCATCAGGGAAGCACAAATTAAAACTTCTTTGAAATTTCATCATAACCAAATCAGAATGACTAAGGCTCAAAAGATGAATGACAGCACATTCTGGTGTGACTATGAAGAAACAAGTTCATTTGTTCACTGTTGGTGAGCTTATAAACCTCTACAAAAAAAAGAAAAGTTTAAAGATTGCTTGAAGGTATAGAAAATGTTTTATCAACTACCCACATATTCCCTTATGGGAATAGTCTCAAGAAACTCTTTATCACACACACTACAGAGATAATTACTCACTCATGTTTATTGCTACTGCATTCAAAATAGTAAGGAAGTGGAAAATGTCTAGATGATTATCTACTGATGAATAGATAATGAAAACATTTTATGTTTACACAACAAAATATTATTCATATATAAATAAATTATATGATTTACAATTAAATGGGTAAACCTGAAAATAATCCTTGTGTGAATGATGATCTATAAAAATTGAATATGAAAAGTGAATAAGTTATTTAAATATTTTTAAAAAGTACTTAAAGGTATCAAAGTGTCTTATACAGAGTTAATTGTCAGCTACGTGTGTGTATGTTCTTTAGCGCTCCTTAGAGTATTAATCCATAAATATATCTGATAGTTTTTGAAAGGTCTAGTTGTTATTCATAAAAAGCATCTACACTGAATGACAATGCTTATCTTGATAGTTTTATTTCTCACAATGACAGAAGAAAAAATAATGTACATAAACAAAATTCCAACTTGAATATTTCATGTCTCTTTATTATGTGGTTTTCTAAGAAAGGTTTTATCAGTAGTGAAGTTCAGAAAAAAGATGAAATAGCTGAGAATAATGATTCAGAAAAAAAGACACTGAAATATTAAAATTTAAATCAAAGTTTTACTTAGAAACTAAGAAAAAAAAACAAGTTCAATTTGTTCAGCAACCATTTTGCAAAAATATAAGTACCTAGTAGAAAACAGGAAAAAGACTAAATCATCCTCCCATGACAATAGCATCAGGACACTTAGATATTTTACAAAGCTATGATAAAAATGACATGCTATTTATCAAATTAACAATGTGAAAACTTGTGAAACAGATTTATCAAAAAATCATAACTACTCTGGACTTTATAATGTGTCTTCCTTTTACTGCTCTATGTCCCTGTCTCCCCTAAACACCTTTCCTCCATTACTTTTCCTTTGAACTTCTCCAATTTCATCCTGATGGCTTATTTCACTTGCATAATCTCCACTTAACCTTTAATATTGCACATCCCAAATGAAATCAGCATCAGTCAATTTGTCCAAGGGAACAAAGAGAAGATGGAGCAGAAAACATGCCAAGGAAATTGGCATATTTTCTTGTTAAGAATATGATAATTGAACAGATGTTAAACTACATCAAAAAAGATCAAAATGTATTAATAAATCAGCCAAACAGAATTCATCCAGACAGAAAGCAAAAGTATGTTGTTACGACTGGGTAAACACACATTTTCTTCTTACTCTTTCATTTCTGCTATTAAACATGTGCAGCTCCTCAGAATATCACATGCATTTCTTAAGTGATACATTCACATGACAGTCTGATAAAATGCAAAGTGCTAAGTAAATGCCACAAAGAAATTATCTTCTAAGTCTATATAAGCAGTGATTGTGATTAACATAGATTACACCAATTGTTAAGATATTCTTACATTTCTGTGCTGTTTGATTTGCATAATGTTGGCCCCTGTGCCAGTGAACTGTGCCTTGCTGAGATGCTGCCAAATATCACAAAGTGTATTCCAGTGGCAGATGGCACAGATGAATACATGTAATTCCATGCTTGCCCCCAAAGAGCATAACCTTAGTAAGGCCATGGAACTGGTAACAAAACCTGAGATCTGTCATTATGGGAAACAATTGCTCAAAGTATGGCACATACAGGACAGGTCACAATGCACCTGGTATCCCTCTGGCTTGCTCAAAGTATCATCTGCTGGGAAAATCAGAGTAAAACCATTAGGCAACTCCTATGACAGAATGTAGATCAGAAATGGGTATGGGTTACTTAGTACTGTGCCTTCAAACAATTTGAAAAATCAAAAACTGAACTAAAGTTTATTTGAAGAATTTGATGAATAAATTGTATTACAATGTATATCTTTGGTTATCAGATTTATGCAACATATAGTCTTGTTTTTAGAGGTCAAAAGAGAAGGTCACTGGTTACACATTACTATTTAAATTCTGCTTTAATTACATTAGAGGAAATTAACCTTCAATTTCTCAGACAGATTAGCTGCATCTCTAGGGTAAAATAAGCACCTATGTACCAAGAAGAAACCCCTTCAAATATAACCACAGTAATGGCTTAAACAAAAATAGAATATATATATATATATATATATATATATATATGTGTGTGTGTGTGTGTGTGTGTGTGTGTGTGTGTGTGTGTGTGTGTATGTATTCTATATATATGGAGAGAGAATATATATATAGAGAGAGTTCAATTGCTAAATAATTTAATGTATTACTCCTAGTATTAACAGATCATTTATATGAATGGCACCATTTTAGAAAGAAAAAAAATGATGGCTGAATGTTTCAGTGGAAATTGGAGTAAGGATCAAATCCCAGTGCCATTATCATTGGCTTCTCAGTCAGTCCCCATTGTCAGTCATATTCAGAGAGTCTGTTTCGATCACATGCTCGTTCAGTCCCAGTCCAGCTGGCCTTGGTGAGCTCTAGATGGCACTGGGATTTGATTCTACTGCATGTACTGGCTTTTTGGGATCCTAGTCAGTTTGGATTCACACCTTCCTAGGCCTGGATGTATGCGAGAGGGCCTTGGGCTTCCCACAGGGCAGAGTAACCTGCCCTCTCTTAGGACTGGAGGGGAAAAGGGGAGGGGGAGTGGGGAAGCGGGAGGGAAATGGGAGGAGCGGAGGAGGTGGAAATTTTGAATGGTACTATGTATAACGCAATAATAAGAATAAGGAGATCATGGGGATTCGAATTGGAAAGGAAGAAGTCAAACTTTCGTTATTTGCTGATGATATGATAGTGTACATAAGTGACCCCAAGAACTCTACCAAAGAACTTCTACAGCTGATAAATACCTTCAGTGAAGTGGCAGGATACAAAATCAACTCAAAAAAATCAGTAGCCCTCCTATACACAAAGGATA
>PVIU01020570.1:0-33704 GCA_004026605.1 Ondatra zibethicus
GGCTTCTTCAGCCTCCCAGCATGGACTGAAGAGCCGTGGCTCTCCAGGAACCCAGGTTTGGACTGATGAGGCATCCAGCATTGCGGATTGAGCAGCTTTCGGTTTCTTAGCCTCTCCAGTGTAAGACAGGCATTGTTGGACTCTTAGCCTATATTATGTAAGCCGATCAATAATCCCTTTGCCATACATATCACCCTATCAGTTCTGCTCCCTAGAGAACCTGAACTGGGGTGCCATATGACTATCACCATAGAATTACAAACCAAAACCACAAAGAAGGGATTGATGAGACGGCTCAGAGGTCAAGAGCACCGGCTGCTCTTCCAGAGGACCAGGGCTCAGTTCCCAGCACCCACTTGGCATCTCACAACCACATGTAATCCATCCCAGATCCAATGCCTTCTTCTGGCTTCCAGGGGCACTTACATGCACACGGTGCCCAGACATACAGACATATAAACACTCACACACATGAAACAAAAAATTTTAACATCTTAAGCTGAGTGTGGTGGTGCACACTTTAATCTCAGGGGATCTCATTAAGTTTAGAGTCAGCCTGGTCTACGTAGTGAGTTTCCAGGTCAGTCAGGACTATGTATCTAGTTCCTGCAATGAAACAAACAAACCAAAAATTCAAAAACTAAACAAGAAACTATAATCTTATACCCATCAGAATAGTTATTGAAAGAAAGCAAAAGATACTAAATGTTGGTGCTATTTTACACACTACTGATGAGACTATACACTAATACAGCTACTATGGGAAACAGTAAAGAGATATCCCCCAAAACTGAAAATAGAAACCGCTCTTTGGGGTCGAGCAACCCCATTCCTGGGTGTAGATCTGAAGGAATTGAAAGCCATATATGGAGGGCACAGCTTCATCCCTTTGTCTCCTACAGCCAGCTCCCCAACAGGCCAGAGACCGATCTTTAAAGGACATTATGCTAAGTGAAATAAGTTAATCATAGGACAAATTATCACATGGCCCTAATGCCGTGGAAACACTAAAATAGACTCACAGATGCAGACTATCCAATGGTGGTTTTCAGCAGCTGGGCAGACGTGAGAGGTAAGGACTGGAGAAAAGTCAGCCAAAAGGCACAAGGCCTAGAGCCAAGTCCGGTAAACAGCACAGGATAGTCAGCATCACTATTTTGTTAAGAAGGTGTGTCCTCTTACATTGTGCATGCACTAGGTCTCTACACATGAGTATGTATATCTACATGTGTATCTGCATGTGAGTATGTGCATATATTATGTTGAGTGTAGGAAGGAGCCCACACTCTCACCACCACATCAAACCTGGAAGTTGCCCCCACCCGGGCCATACCCCTGCCTCCTCAGAGCCCAAATATTAGCTGTTTAAACCGAGGGGACAGGTCTATGGCAATCAAACTGACACCCTTTCTGAGAAGAATTATACATGTTGGAAAACATTTGTTTTCACAAAAGTTATGCGAGGGCACCAAAGGAAAAGTCCAGCCGGGACTTGAACACTTGAACAAGACCCCAGAGTGGAGGGAAGCACCGAGCGGGCCTCACATCTGCTGCTGCTTTTTCCTCTTGCAGAGGCTTCCTGTTCACAGAGTGGACTGACTGAGCCCAACAGAACCCATCAGCCAAGACCATGTGACATGCATTGAGACCAGAAGACAAACCCAGAAATTCACTGATGTCCGCATGGCCATGGGTCAAGACCGGTTAAAGATACCAGCAGGAAAGAGCCCACATGAACCCAACTTCTGCTTGAAGTTACCCCACAGGCACTGGCTGATGTCCAAGTCACGGACAGCTGGGGTCAGATGTAGAAACCAAGACCAAGCAGAAAGGCTCCAAGTCTTTACTTTGGTAGTGTCACGCTCCTGGGGGAGAAAACTGGACTCCAGACCCATCAAGTAGAAGAGATTTTGGTAAGAAACCATTGCTTTCAGGAGCACCCAATGGCAGGACTGTGAGCTAAGAATAGAGAGCTAGTAGAAGTAGCACCTTCCTGACAAGATAATAACGAAGTAAATGAATAAATCGATCTGAATTCTAAGAAAGTAGCATCGTTTTCAGCTATAGGGTTTCCATAATTAATTTTTCATCAAGTAAAAAACATAAACCCTTGAAAGAAACACAGGACCTGCTGACCAAAGAACAAGCCATGAGAGGATAGGACTTAGAAGTGGAGACAGCGATGCCTTCAATCTTGGAGCTGCCACATGAAGCCTACAGAGTGACATCTACTGATTTAGTCACGTTAACACATACAAATAAGAAGAATCTCACCAGAGAACTGACGTCTTGGGAAAACAATGAAAGGATGTGCTAGAAATGAAAAGCATAATGACAGACATGTAAAGTCTGTAGGCGGGCTTGACAGTAGGTAGACGCAGCAGAGAGGAGAATTCACCAACTAGAGAGTAAGTCCGTAGAGAGTCCTCAGGTTGGCCTATAGAGGAAGGCAGAAGTGTTGAGGAAACACGGACACACACGGAGGGGCCTGGTGTGTGTATCACCAGAATCCCAGGAGCAGAGAGGGGAGAAACTGTGCTGGCCAAGAAGTGCCCAGAGCTGATGGACCCCACTGTGAGGGTAAAGAACACCGAAGGCCGTTGTAGCACACATACCCAAGCGAGGAGTGTACAGAATGCGCGCACACCCAAGCGAGGAGTGTACAGAACGCTAAAGAAAAGCCAGATGCAAGCAGTACACAGTCATCAAAAAGAGCAGAAACAAGAATTTGTAACAGACTTTTCAGCAGAGAGACTGGAAACCAGAAGACAATGCAGAGTCACATTCAAAGTCAGGAAGTGTACGCAATCCTGGATTTCTATGCCCAGTGACATCGGCCTCAGAAGAGCGGACAGAATAGAGAGAGGCTTAACCATCAAGAGCACTTGGCTGTTCTTCCAGGATCAGAGTTGAGTTCCCAGCACAGGTCTGGTGGCTCAGAACCACCTGTCACTGCAGCTCAGAGGATCCAATGCTCCTTTTCGGGTGTTGCCCTCCATGGGCTCCTCACTCACGTGCTCGTACCCACACACAAACAGATAACTGGAAACAGTCAAATAAATGTTCAGAGTAGGAGAAGACAAAATAAGGGAGCTTTCATGAAGGTTGGTCCACACAAGGAAGGATACTTAAAGAGACTCTTCTGGAAAAAAGGATGGCCCCAGATGGAGGCCTGAGATAGGTCAGGAAGGAGTGAATGTGACTAAGTGTAGATGGGTATTGGCATCTTAAAACAGCAGTGGTGACGTCTCGAGTTTAAGATGTGTAGAATAAAAGCCCATGCCATGAATAGACCATAAATTTAATAAGGAGACATTAGATGGAGTACGAAAGCTGTGGAGTGCTTTAATTGTTCAACGGTCATAAAAAAAATCATTAAAAAATCGCCTACATCCACAGAGTAGATCACTATTCAGCCTTAAAGAGGAAGGGAATCCCAGCCTAGCCTATCATTTGGCTGAACCTTGATGATATGTGTGAAATAAAACAAGCTCCAAGCAGACAAATACATTCCATTTCCATCAGGTCCTACAGTCTCAGAGGCAGGTGAACCATAGAGGCTTTCTAGGCAAGGGGGATCATTTTTGCTCCATGAGCTCAGAGTTCATTTCAACAAATGAAAACGTTCTAGGAGTCAACTGCACAACAATACAAACCCACTTAGCAAACACTATTGAACTAGACCTTGCAGAAATGAGTAAGAGGGCAAAATTCACATTGTATGAGTTTTACCAAAATTCAAAAAAAAAATTTAAGAGGGAAGAGAGGTTGAGAGTCTATTTGGATGCAAACTTGGCTATGTATGAGAACTGCATAGAGAGATTAGCTATCCTATATTTATATAGCACTACACACTTAGTAGCTGTGACTCATATTTCACTTTTTGCATAAAATTACCAATGATGTGACGCTTCTGGATCCCAGAAGTTCAGCAGAGTTGATTGGTGGGTCCCGGGAGTGATGAGTTCCAGGTGGCGCCATTAGCTTATGGTGGTGACAGAGACACAATGCTGCTACTGGTCAAGACCTGTTGCGAGGTTTGTTGTGAGAAACGCGAGATGCCTAGACTTTTGCAGAAAGTGGTAGAGCCCCTCTATCTGTTTACTTTGAAATCATTTAGCTTCCCTGGATTGCAGCATGCTTGGCTGCAGATGGCAGACTAGATTAGGTTCCAGCGGTGGCCCAAGTGAGAGAGACAGGGGCCCGAGCCCAGACTGTGGCCATAGGGATAAAATATTTAGGAGCAATAATCTTCAGGGCTTAGTGATAAATCTGATGTGAGAAAAAGCAAAGGAGAAGCTGAGCGAATCCAAAGTGGTTGGTCTGGACCAAAACATGAGGCATGGTACCATCCAGAGTGAGGATCGCAATGGGAGGTAGCGGGTTCTCCAAAAAGCTGGATTTAAGGTCACTGACTGACTGGCTGATGAGGCCAGCTGGGTTCTGGCCATCACAGACTAGGTCAGGTTGTTTGCTGTCTCTCCAGAGAGTGATTGAGGCTCCACGTGGAGGGACAGAGAAGGCTGTGCAGCTGGAGTGCCAGTTCCAAAGGGCAGAAAGCACACATGGAGCTGGAATTGGAAACATAGCAGGCAATACTGGGCAGCGAGCTGAGCTGGAAGCCAAGAGGGCCTCCTGGGAGGAACCAGCTATCACAAGCGCCAAGCAGTACCTGTTGGAATCTGCTCTATGAAGATTAGGAATAGTGGCTCCCAGGCTCTGGTGAATCTCAGAGGGACATATATTGGGCCAGAGTGGCCAGAGAGTGGCAAAGGAGAGAAGAGGGGCTAAGGGAGATGCTTGCTTTTCTGTGGGTGTCTCAGAGTGGAAGGCATAGAGGCACCGAAATGGCAATGCAGAGATCCAGGAGAGAGGATTATGGGAAATCACTGAAGAGGCGCACAGGCTGTGGGGCTGAGATTGTGTAGATATCTCTTTATATCTGAGCGGGTCCTCAGTCTCTCTGGGTCAGAACATCCAACCAGCCTGTCCTTCCCTCCCTCCGTCCCTCCCCACTCTCTGACTTCAGCCACACTCCTCAGAGTGCCCCATGTCAGCTTCCACCACAGAGACCTGACCTCTCTCGTATGTTTTTAATTAATTCTATTTTCAGTGAGTACATGTATTTTGCAAACCAAAAGGGTCGTGAAGGAAATGTAAGCACAAGCCCCCCTCCCACCCCCCGCCCCCGCCCCCCCCCCGCTCTGTGCCTGCCTGCTCCGAGTCCCCCCCTCCTGGCCTCTGAGGCTTTGTAGACAAGCTGCCCTGGTACTGGGTCAGATTGGCTCAGTGAAGTTCTTCGAGCCTTTCCCAAACACACTGGCTTCTGTTCTACCACAGCCCCTGCTTCCCCCAATTCCATCCCCTCCAAACTAATGATATCCCAACATGGGGTTAAAAGTGTTTTTGATATCGAGACATACTAAGGTTATCTACTGACTACTTCCATTCACAAACAACCCCTCATTTCTCCTGCAGAAATGTTTGCCTTTTTAAAAAAAATCTAATTTGTCTTGATTTTTCATTTACTGGCTGCCATTTTTCCAACAGCATCTCAGAAACCTACGATTATTTTCCCTGATCTTGCTTGATTAGCAAGACTGCCCTGGAGACTCCCCTCCCAGCTGAGCCTTCCCATAGGCATGGGCTAGTCACTCTTCTGGCTGCTGCTGCTGCTGCTGCTGCTGCTGCTGCTGCTGTCTGCTGCCGCTGCCCCTCCCTGCTGACTTCTGCTGCTGACCCTGCCTGCTGCCTCTGCTTGCTGCCGCCTCTACCTGCTGCCGCTGCCCCTGCCTGCTGACAGCCACCCCTACCTGGTTCCTGCTTCCTGCTGCTGCTGCTGCCTCCGCCCCTGCCACATCTGCTGCCTCCTTAGTTTAGCCTTCCTGTTGAAACCATGTATTCTCTCCGGAGACTTGGGAGACAAAGTTATCGAGCACTGTGAGATGAAAACTGTCTTTATTCTATCTTCACATTGAGTCTGTGGCTGGCTACCTAACAATGACTAGAAAAAGTATTTCCTAAATGTTTCGGGCATCCATGACTGTTCAGGTTCTGTTTTTGTTGTTAGGTGCCTGGTCCTATTATGGTTCCTGGGGCCTATTTATTCCATCTGTTTATTTTCTTGAGACGGGTGTCACCCACGCAGACCTCACATTCATGGTCCTCCTGTCTCTGCCCCTCGAGTGCTATCATTCAGGTGTGGCCCACCATGCCTAGCTTTCTCTTAGGAGGTTTAAAATCGTATTTTTATGCCTTAATTTCAGAAACGTGTGTCCTGTAGGTCTCCATTATCACTCAATGTAAACCAGGAGGGGGCTCTGTGGCAGAGGGGATCTCTGTCCCCTCCCCAGCTCTCCTAGGTTCCCTCACAGTCAAGGTATACACAGGTGAGCCAGCAGGCATAGATTAGTGCTCAGTCCTTAGTCTTAGACCAATACTCATTAGCCCAGCAGGGGTCAGACACCTCTGTCTCATTAGAGCCAAGGTCCACTGAGCTGAACGGTACCTTCCTGACTGTGAATTCTGAGTCCATGCTGAATCTTCCAGGCGCACAGATCCAGAACCCTTGTGTTTCTACTGTTTCTACTTCCCACGCTAGAGACCAACCAGGCTCCACCTTCCCAGCCGCTTGGGAAGTGAGTCTCGAACCGTGCTTCCATGTCTACACCCTCCCCCTTCACGTTTGCAGCTACCATCAGGCTTTGGAGAAGCCACACAGATTTGCAGAGAGGATGAAAGCTGTCCATCTGGCATCGGATGTCCCATGCCACAGCATGGATCATGGTTTTTAGCAGCAAGACCAGTGGATTGGGGAGTCCTGCTAGCACCCTGATTTAGGTACTTTCATGTTGTGTTGAACACAGTCTCTGATCGGAACAGCTGAGTCCACTGTTGCAGAAGGTTTGGGTCCATGTGGAGCAGGCATGGAAGAACCTGAGATTAAGCCCGTTCCCTAGTCAGTCCCACCTCCTCAAGGTTCCTCAGCCCCGCCCCCTAATATCACCACTGGCCAGGGAACGAAAAGGGTGGACCTGTGGGAACCTTTGAGATTCATGCCGTAACACGTGTGATCCCTAATGAAGTAGAAGAAATAAGTTGGTACTCACATCAGGATAAAACCTGTGCCGCTGTTGGCGTACTCGCGGAGCCGTGTGATAACCGGCATGACAGACATGAAGGAAGTCGTCATCCTTCCTGCAGGGCCATGGGGGCTTAGAAAACGCCACAGAAAGTGAAGCTGGAAGCTGTCAGAAGGTCTCGCAGCAAACCCCAGTCTGGGAGGTAGAGGGGACTGTGCCGCCACCCTTATAGTGCTGCTGTCAAACAGTTTATGACCAACTTCGGGACTGGAGCCTTCCACTTGGTACTGACGCTTGTTGAGAAGCCACCCAGGACTCCGGGCGCAGCGCAGGTGGCCAAACTGCCATGTTCTTCAAACAGGCGGTGTTAGTCTACCCATCCCACCTCACAGGGCCGTGGCTCCTTTTCTAATAATTTCTAATAATTTTTCTCATAGTTGGCTAATAAGTAACACAGACTGCATTTTAGATTGCTCATTAGAACAAATGACAAAATTAAATTCAAAGTCTAATCAAATCGCCCTTAGCTCCTGATTTTAATTTTGTTTCATTGCTGGATTTTAATATTATGTGACCCCGGGAACACTACTCCCCCATTCTAGTGTACTTGACATTTAACTAGTGCTGTCTTTTCTTCTCTCTGTAAGGATTAGTAAGGTCTGAGTCTACTTCTAAGTCACAGGCTAGGTGCCTGCCTTCCTGGCCAGTTGCCGTCACTCCGCCGGGGTGAGCTACACCACATCTGTGAACCTGGACAGGGACCTCTAGGGACAGTGCCTATCCAGTCATCCTCCTCTTCACCAAGATCTTCATTCCCAGGCAGCCATGACCGGGTACCCCCTCTCCACAGACTTCCTCCTTGCTTACCACCCCGGCCTCCCCTTCCTTGCTTCGTCCCCTGACCGTGAAAGGCAGCTTTGCTTTTTCTCAAATACCTTTAAAATACCACTGAACTTTCCTTGGTATGTCTGGAATGGTCCAGAAAGTTTCTTCTGAAGTGTGTCCTGCTGGTCCCATCCGTTCAGAGCCTGACCCCCGGATGTGCTTACGGCGTCTGTTCTGAGTAGGCTTAGCAACAGGCAGATGTGGGCGTTCACATGGTGGAGGAGAGCAGGGAGATTTGCAGGCAGTTCTAAACTATTTGTATCACAGCCACAGAGACCCACCCGTCCAGGAGCTAGCTGGCTCAGTCTCAGGAGCGTTCACTGCATCTGCCAAGGGTCCAAATTCAGTTCCCAGCATCCATAGAAGGCTGGTTACAACTGCATAGAACTACAGTTTCTGGGGATCTGACCCTCCTTTCTGGCCTCCATGGGCATCTGCACACATGTGCACAAAATCCACACGGTGGCACACACATACACATAGTCAAATAAATTCTTTTGTAAGTGCACATCCCTGTCTGACCACAAAGACAAACTATCCATTCTTATCCACCACCTTCTTCATCAAAAACATAAAATAATAAAAACAGTCTAACCCACACAAGAGTGTTGCATCCTTTAGATCGGCAATGTTCACACTTGAAAACCAGACAATCAAGCCATAAAAGGTAGCCCAGTGTTTAGGCTCACAGCTCTGTGCTGAGCCTGTAGCCCTTGGTTCGCAAGTCAGATGCCCCGACAGTGACTTCTTCTTCTGCTCGAAAGCCACAGAGCCCTTCAGTCAGCCACTGTGGACTTGAGTCTCCAGTCAGATAATCCCAGCACACCTGCCCTAAAAACCAAAGGGTCAGGTCTGTGACATCAGGTCCCTGGACGAACCACGGCTCACAATCACCTCTAACTCCGGCTCCAGGGGATCTAACATCATCTGGCCTCCACAGGCCCCCACACACCCAGTTAGATACACACAGAGAGACACACAGACACGCAAATAAGTAATAAAATAACAAATAAAAGACCTAGTCCGTTCTTTTGTTTTCTTTTTTGTTCTTGTTTTTCTTTTGAGGCAAGGTCTCATGTAGTCCAAGTTTGCCTCAGACTCACGGAGTAGTTGAGGAAGACCTTGAATGTCCGACTCTCCTGCCTCCTCCTCCCAAATGCTGGAATTACAGGCTGGTGCCTGCAGGCCTGGTTTATACAGTGCTAGGATGGACCCCACGATCTCTTGCATGCTAGGCAGACACTCCACCAAATGACCCATATCCCCAGACCCCCTATATCCTCTTCCAGTTGTTAGCTGGGTAGATAAGTCATGATCTGAATGAACCCTGTGTAATGCTGCCTCTCTCTCCTCTCTTTCCTTGTCTTAGGGAATGCTGTCGGTTTTTTGGAGACAATGGCTTGACTTTGAAAGTGTTCTTTACCAAGGCAGCACCATTCGGTGTCCTTTGGACGCTCACGAACTACCTGTACTTACACGCAATAAAGAAAATAAACGCTACCGATGTCTCCGTGCTGTTCTGCTGCAACAAAGCCTTTGTTTTCTTGCTGTCATGGATCGTTCTCAGGGACAGATTCATGGGAGTGAGGGTAAGTTCCCTATCATCTGTCTTCCTCCCTCTCTCAGTCATGCCAACCAAAACCTGCCCTTTGGCTCACTCGGCTGCATGTCTTAGACAGCAAGCATCAGCTGTGACTGCTGCCCTTCCAGTTCTCAGCCATGCTCAGGTCTCGTGATTTGCAGACCTTCTTGCTGACCAACCATGCTAGATAAGCATTCATGAAAGCACCTTTCACCCCAAGCATTTCCACGGCATTCCATAAAGTGTGTGCCAAGCAGGAAGTCAGCCAGGGTGATGTCTTTGCACAGCTCTCTGCCTGTCCTGTGGCAACCTTCTAATCTACAGCACATGGCACAGGGGTGCCCCACAGCTAGGAGCTACTGACATCATTCTGACTCTCAGGTTAGGATGCACTTGAAGTCCTGTGCTTCCTTGGGTGTATGCATGTGGTATGGGTCTGGAGCCTTGCCTGGACCATATAGCCAGAAATATCAGCGCTAAGTTCAAACTAAGAGGTGGTGCAGGGGGTGGGGTTGGAGGGCGCATTCCACTTCAAACTTTAGATCAAGGGCAAATGCAATGACATCGCTTGAATGGCCTGGCATTGTCTAGGAGAGTCGTAGTAAATTTAAAGTGAGCCAAATTTCGTGACAGTTGCATGGAACACCGAAAGTGCACTGTCAAATACCAGTGGGAACATGGAGTGACCTAACCTGGGGGAGGAAACAGGTGCCTTTTATCAAGGGCTGAATCTCAGTGGCTTTCTGCCTGCTCCCTCTGGTGGCCGGGGGCTGCTTCTGCTGTTCATCTCCTTGCCACAGAGCAGGGCAGAACACTGGCCACTCAAGGCTCATCATTTCCTCCTTCCTCCTGAATGCTCAGGGCCCAGTGCTCCTTAGCCCCGCTGCAGCTAACCGTGTTGCAACCGTCAAGAGGCAGACTCCAGGCCCCTGCTTCTGTCCTTGCTTCATTGTCCTGGGAACAATGACATCACCTTAAGGGTGGGCTTACGCCCACCTGAGTTACACAAACAGCAGTGGGGACATGAGTCAACTGCTGGATGGTATTTTTAGCCTACAGCAGGGGGAGAGCTTGTTTTGAGACGCAGGGTTAATTTTGGAATAAAAACTCACGCCCCGGGCTGCCACCCAGAAAAGCCTTCAGCAAATAAATGATCTAATACATCTCTGGGAAGACTGCAAGTGCTTCACACAGATTCAAAGCTAAAGATTTGGATGTCCTAGGGACATTAACCCATGGCCAATCCTTTCCAGGCTTCATTTAGGGGATCAAAGAACCAAGAGACTTCATGGAACTTTGGGGCATGACGCAGACATCCTAAGCAAATTTTTGTTACTGGAAAGGGGCATTTCAAGGTCAATGGCACACGCTGCAGAGAGAACAGAATGGTCTGAGGTTGAGAGATGTAGGCATGAATACACTTGAGCCGCTCAGCGAACTCACAGAACACGGGCTGGTCGAGATCTGTGCTTGGCTGTTGTCCGTGGAGAGGAAACTTTACAACACCCTCCGCTGGGATGCAGTCTGGAAATGTTAGCCTCTGATTCAAGTGTTCTCTGCTGACCCCTGCACACTACAGGTTTGTGCAAAGGCTTTCGGTACTCAGTGAGTGCTGTAGGAGAGGTCACCGGGCCAACATGGGAGACAGGATGCTCTAACACGCAGACACCGCGCAGGCACGGGCTCCTTTAGGAGTGTGTGGCTACTCACTGGGGAGCTTCCATCACAGCTGCAGGGCCAATATGAAGCTCAGACAGCTTATGGAATCCGTGAGGCCAAACAATAGACAGCTGGAGGCGGGCCCAAGGTCATGTCTGACTGTAAATCTCTCAGCATCCAGGTAGATGTCTGAGACACACAGCTGCTCCCACTAGGAACTTTCCAAAGACTTAAGAGCTGATGTAGTTTCCAGCCAGGGATCTGAGTGAACAATGTCACCTTTACAGGCTTGAAGGATATGACCAAGGTGTGCAGGGGCAGTGACAGGGGTGGGTTGCCGGGACAGGGGAGTGGCAAAGGACTTGTGTGATTAGAACAATTGCTTCAACCACCCGGTTAGGGTTTGTTGAAGATCGGAAGGGGCACCCACAGTTATAGGTCAGGTGGACAGGCCCAAAACTAAGGAAATGTGTCGTATAATACATTCGAGACCCTGGTCAGCCCTGGTGTCAGAGGGCAGGGTGCTGCTAAGGTGTCTGTTTGAAGGGGACTCGAACTGCCCTCTTCTCTACTTACAAGCACTTTCCATGCGTGTCCTGGGCCAGGGGTCCTTGCACGGTGGTCAAACGCTCAATCTGAGAGCTGATGATGTGGCTATGGGTCCTTGAGTAGAAAACCAATGTCTGAATCTGAATTTACCCAGTCTTAAAAGCGGGCAGGGAGGCGGTCACCACTGGGTGACCTGGATGAAGAAGCTGTGTGAGTCCACAGGACAATGTGACAGGGTCTGAGGAGAGTTTGCAGTGGCACAGAAAATAGGCTGGGAACACTTTCTCACTGAAACACACCAACACACAAACACACAACACATGCCTGTGCATGGAACATAGAGCAGGTGAGTGTTCCACACCACACCCAGAATCCCTGAGATCCTAGGCTGGGTAAGGGCCTCTGACTTCTGACTGAAGGATTTTGAAAGTGAGGTGGGAAGCTGTCCACACACTTCTGACACTGGCTGGAGCCTCGTGATCTAAAGGGACTGCTGAAACCCAGAGAGCAGGAACCCCACTGTCAGAGGCACAGACCTTGCTCATGAGCACTGCTAGCATCCCAGGAAGTCGGTCTCAGGTGCCACCTGCCTGTGTGACCCCACAGATCTTCAGTTGTTCGTCTTTGTAACTGAGGGGAACCAGGTGATTATCGCCTGCTCTGCCTGACCCCTCAAGCCTCACCCTGACTCCTTTGCACATCCCAGTTGAGGTGAAAGTTCTCTCCTGTAGATTTTCAACCAACGGTGGAGTGGGAGAGGCTAGAATCTGTCTTGCAAATCTTCATGAAAAAGAACCCATTCCTGGAAAAGATCTTCACCAACCCCACATCAGACAGAGGTCTGATCTCCAAAATATACAAAGAACTCAAGAAATTGGACATCAAAAGAACAAATAATCCAATAAAAAATGGAGTACAGACCTAAACAGAGAACTCTCAACAGAGGGATCTAAAATGGCTGAAAGACACTTAAGGAAATGCTCAACATCCTTGGTCATCAGAGAAATGCAAATCAAAACTCTGAGATTCCATCTTACACCTGTAAGAATGGCCAAGATCAAAAACACTGATGACAACTTATGCTGGAGAGGTTGTGGGGAAAAGGGAACACTTTTGCATTGCTGGTGGGAATGCAAGCTGGTACAACCCCTAAGAATGTCAGTGTGGTGATTTCTCAGAAAATTAGGAAACAACCTTCCTCAAGACCCAGTAATACCACTTTTGGGTATATATCCAAAGGATGCTCAATTGTGCCACAAGGACATGTGCTCAACTATGTTCATAGCAGCATTGTCTGTCATAGCCAGAACCTGGAAACAACCTAAATGCCCCTCAACCAAAGAATGGATAAGGAAAATGTGGTACATTTACCCAATGAAGTACTACACAGCAGAAAAAAATAATGACATCTTGAAATTTGCGGGCAAATGGATGGAGCTAGAAAACATCATACTGAGTGAGGTAACCCAGACACAGAAAGACAATTATCACATGTACTCACTCATAAGTGGTTTTTAAACATAAAGCAAATAAAACCAGCCTTCAAATCATAATCCCAGAGAACCTAGACAACAATGCAGACACTAAGAGAGACTTACAAAGATCTAATCTACATGGGAAGTAGAAAAAGACAAGATCTCCTGAGTAAATTGGGAGAATGGGGACCTTGGGAGAGGGTTGAAGGGGGAGGGGAGAGGCAGGGAGGGGAGCAGAGAAAAATGTAGAGCTCAATAAAATCAATTTTAAAAAAGAAAAGACTCCCTGCTGAAAAAAAAAAGAAAAATAACGCATTCCCCTGTTACTTCAGGTACCAGCCATACATGCTTTTGGAATCACCAGAGATCTGGCTCCTCTGTCTGTCTATCTGTCTGTCTATCATCTTTCTCTCATTTATCTGTCTCTTTCCCTCTCCCTCCCTCCTTCCCTCTCCAGAGTTTCAGAGCTTACTGTGTGTCTTAGTTGCTTCTCTTGTTGTTGAGACAAAGTATCCAACAAAGACAGCTTAAGGAAGGAAGGGTTTGCATTGGCTCATGGCGGGAGAGTGCAGTTCAACAGGGCAAGGAAGGTGTGGAGGCAGAATGGTGTCAGGAAGCAGAGGTGTGAACGGACGGATGCTGGTGCTCAGCTCATTTTCTCCTTTGGCCAGGACCTCAGCCCATGGGATGGGACCACTCACATTCAGGGTGGGTCCATCCCACCTTCACTAACCCCATCTAGAAACTCCCTCACAGACAGGTCCGTCGTTTCCATGATAAGTCTAAACCCATCAAGTTGACAATCATGATTAACCACATACCCCGGGAATCATAGCTAGCCATTTAAATGTGCGAAACCGGCTTTGCTATCAAATAGACCCAAAGGCCTCTGTTTAGGCTCTTCTACCTCCAGCTATGTGGCTTCGGGCAGACTCCTTTTCTTCTCCGAGTCTACACTCTTATACCTGTGAACGGGATGACACCAACTACTCGCTTTGAGGTTAAGCAAGAAAGCACGTAGGAAACACTTAGCTTGGACTCCCCGAAGCTTAGCTGTTGAATGCTGCCACTAAAGTCAGTGTCGGAAGGTCTTCCCCTCTCCTGGTTTCCTGGGGCTCTGGGAGCCCCGTGGCTGCTCGGACTGTGCACTTGATCTGAATGCCAGAGCACTGTCTCCTCGGAGTTCAATCGCACAGCCTACGTGCTAAGAACAGCGTAGAGGGGAGACCCAGGAAAGCCACCGCTAAGGAGAAGGGAGGGGGGCCACAGTTCCGGGGCAGGATGTGGTCTGCAGCCCTTGTCGATCCGCGGTGCTGTCGCATGAGGACAACTTCTGCTGTCCCCACTATGCAATCCCTGTTGAGAAGGGAAAACCCCAAATCCAGGCCCTGTGAGGTACTGTGGAAGACTGGAAGAGAGGCAGCAGTTCCCAGTGCTGACCAAGGACTGTCCCCCACGACTCGCCATGACCCAGTAACCTGTCCCCAGAATATGATCACCAATGTTTCAAGTCTCAGTAGCCAGCCCTGGCTGCAGCCCGAGACAAAGCCACACCACCACCCTGGCTACCACCTGCCTCGGGGTTTTGGTTAGGCTAAGCTTGGATAGGTGTCCCCTCTACAGGACACCCATCAGCCACCTCTTTGCACCTGGAAGAACCCCACGAGTAGAACATTCCACATTCCGGCTCTCAGGCGCTGGCAACTCCCTCCGCGGCCTGACGCTGTCTCCCTCCCTTCCTCCCTCCCTGCAGATCGTGGCCGCCATCCTCGCCATTGCAGGCATCGTCATGATGACCTATGCGGACGGCTTCCACAGCCACTCTGTCATCGGCATAGCCCTGGTGGTGGGCTCTGCTTCCATGTCGGCCCTCTACAAGGTAGGCACAGGGAACCCACTCTCTCAATGGGCACCAGGGCGGCAGTGCTCCAGCGCTCACAGCCCGCCACTTTGGACATCCAGGGTGGCGTCTGGGCTTCTGAGACGAGCAAGTGTTTTCAGTGTGCATCCAGAGGCAGAGGGCTCCAGAGTAGGGTCCAGGTAGGCAGAGGAGAAAGACTGGACCCCTGAGCCTGCCTGAGGCGACGTGAAGGCTAGATTATGTGTTTGGCTTTGTCATGTAAATCCTTGGCTATGTGGTTTCCAGGCACCAGCCAATAGGAGTCCGTGGCTTTGTCGAGCTATGTGGTTTAGGGGCACCAGCCAATAGGAGTCCGTGGTTTTGTCGGGCTATGTGGTTTCCGGGCACCAGCCAATAGAAGTCCGTGACTTGTTCAACAGTGCTTGTGAAATGAATGCACAAGAGTATCCTTTGGCAAGAGCTGGACCCATGTCTGTCATGCTATCGCTCATTGAGGCAGGAGCATTGCCAAAAACTTGTGGAGAGCCTGGGCTATGCTACCAGACCTTTTGCCTCAGAAAAATCCTGACAAGTATGTTGGAAGGCGTTGAAAAGTACTTCCTAACTGCCAGTCTAGAGACAAGAGAGGACTGTTCCGTGGCGGGGTGTGAGGCTTTTACACCAGTTCTGTGGGGTCCACGCTATCACTGCCCCTGCTCCTGTCTCCCCAACCCCTCTCCTTTCCTTTCACTTCCCTCTCCTCCGCAGATGGAGAATAGAAAATGCAGGCATTTCCAGGGCTATAAAAGGTCAAGCCCCTCCCTCCCCCGCCACCGTGTTCACCCCCCCAACACACACACCTGTGATCACTCCCTCCAGCAAGGATCCAGCTCCTGAAGCTTCCACCATCTTCCCGAACAGCAGCACCAGCTGGGGACCACATGTTCAAACCTATGAGGCTGTGGGGGACATGTCACATCCGAACCACAACACCTGCCCGGAGGTACCCGCTGGGCATCCAGATGCTCTTCACTCCTTCGTCTGATGCCTGAACATATGTGGGGAACATAGCATGTAAAGGGACCACAGGACAGAGGAGGGACAGCCATGTTGATGTTGACTTGATAGACTCCCTTTTCACCAAGTACCGGGCTGGGTGGGGCCCACAGGCATATCTGAGTCAAGCCTCTGGCCACTCAGTCACATAGGTCCCTCTTCTCCCAGCCCTTTGAACATCAAACACGGTGTGCAAATGGAAACATTGCAGGGGGAGAAAGTTTAGTGCGGTTCACTAAGGCCTATGGCATCTCTACAAAGGGAGGTAAGGTGGAGCAGGGACTGGAAAAGTCCCTCAACTTTGGTTGAGAGAAAGCATCTTTGCAGGTAAAGCCCTCTCTCTCAGGGCAATGGCTGTTCATGAGCTGCACACAGAGTTTGGAATCCCACTGCTCTAAAAATGCTAACTGAGCCTGGCAGCCTGTCTGTAACCTCAGCACAGAGCAGGCAGAGATGAGAGAACCTCCCGGGAAGCTGGTTAGACAGACTAACCAGCTAGGCAAGCTGTGGGTTCAAGCAGAAACCCTGTCCCAAAATATAAGGTGGGAATCAATCCAGGAAGACACCTGTGGTCAATCTCTCACCCTCCACATCTACACACACACACACATACACACACACACACACACACACACACACACACATGCTGTCCTAGGTCAGACCCATTTGGAGGCTCTGGAGAGGACGAACAGTCATGCCAGAGCATTCTAACGAATGTACCATGGTGAGCACAGCACATAGCAGCCTCATCCGGGATGCAGAGCTCCGACTCCCAGAGATAAGCAGTGTGAGGCCAGACGTAATC
This sequence comes from Ondatra zibethicus, assembly GCA_004026605.1. Taxonomy (NCBI): domain Eukaryota; kingdom Metazoa; phylum Chordata; class Mammalia; order Rodentia; family Cricetidae; genus Ondatra; species Ondatra zibethicus. Next base: position 16,934 of record PVIU01020570.1, read on the forward strand.
CAGCCTGAGCTGCTGGTCCCCAACATGTGGACCGCAGCACCCCGTAAAGCTTCATCAGCCTTCGGTGGCAGGCGAGGGAACTATAGCGCCCACTGGGAGGTCAGCCCCAGCTTGGTCGCATGTGTGCCGGCTCTGCTCCCACGTAGGGGGCTCCAGGGCTCTCCTCACCTCCTCCTCTCTCTGGCAGGTTCTGTTCAAGCTGCTGCTGGGCAGCGCCAAGTTCGGAGAAGCGGCCTTATTCCTGTCCATCTTGGGTGTGTTCAACATCCTCTTCATCACCTGCATCCCTGTCATCCTCTACTTCACCAGAGTGGAGTACTGGAACTCCTTCGAAGACATTCCCTGGGGAAACCTCTGCGGGTTTTCCATTCTCTTATTGAGTAAGTGGTGCCCGCCCTGTGCAGAAGCCCCAGCAAATAGCAACAGACACAGAACTCTTTGGAAACCCCAGTTAGGAAAGAAAAAAAAAAATCATGGTCCCATGCTGTCCTAAAGTTATCACTCCTTCAAAGTCCTTGCATTTTTTTTTAAAGAACAATAGAGGGTTGTTGTTTTTTTTTTTTAAGATATTTTGGATGTGGCCTTAGAAGGTAGGGCCTTAAAAAGATTTATTTATTTCATTGTACATGTGTGGGTGCATGAGTTTATTTATCTGTATGAGGTTTGCATGCATGTTTGTGCGCCATGTGTATGTTTGGCGCCCGTGGAGGTCAGAAGAAGACATCAGATCCCCTGAGACTGAAGTTACAGATGGCTGTGAGTGGGTGCTGGAAACCAAGCCCAGGTCCTCTTCGAGAGGAAGGAGCTCTCTTTACCCCTGAACCATCCCTCTCCCCCTCCCCTTATTTTTATTTACATGTGCATCTGCGTGAGTGAGTAGACACAGGTGTCCACGGCGGCCAGAAGAGGCTGTGAGGATCCTGGCTCTGCACCTACCAGCAGCTGTGATCTGGCTGATGCGGGTGCTGGAAATCAAACCTCGGTCCTCTGTGAGAGCAGCTGATACACTTAGCTACAGGTCACCTCTCCAGTCCCAGTCCTTAGATTTTATGAGGACTTGGCAGAACAGTGGTCACTGTCATGGTAATTGTCATTGCTGCTCTAAAGAGCACAGTGGCAGTCCAGGGTTAGTGAGTAAATGTAGTAGTCACCCATGGGGCATTGCTAAAATGTCACTGCTCAGTAAAAATGGTTAATTACTATTCTTACCAGAATCTTGCCATCATCACCACCCCAGATGAAGGCTGCTGGGCAGAAGAGTGACAGAGAAGGCATCGCATGAGTTCATTCTAGTTTCATCCTGTTGCCGTGACAAACACAATGGCCAAAGCCACCTAGAGGTGGGAAGGGTTCATCTGGTTCACACCTCCAGGTCGCAGCCCAACACCAAGGGGAATCAGGGCAGGAAGTCATGACAGGAGCTTGAAGCAGAAAGCATGGAGGAACACTGCTTGCTGGCTTGTTCTTCAGCCCCACTGGGTTACACTTAAGTAACTTCTGTAGCCCAGGACTGCCTGTGTGAGGACTGATGCTGCCCACAGTGGACTGGGCCCTCTTCATCAATTATCAATCTAGACAGCGCCCCAGAGACAGGTCCACAGGTCCATCTGACCTGGGCGAGTCCCATTTCAGTGACAATTGGCTATAAGTTGACAACGCTAGCCAGGACACCTCACAGCCCTACTCAGCCACCCCAGGAACAGAACCAACTATGAAGAGCTGCGGACCAGAGCCTGGTCCTCTCTTCTGGCCCCGGCTCTTTGGTCCGCCATTTTCAGATCCTTTCCCTTCTCCAAAGCTCAGGTTCCGTGACCTGATAGAATTCTCCTTCTCACCCCAATCCTGGACCTTCAAGAAAAAGCTTATGTTTGTGAAATAACAGGACTTCTTGTAACGCCTGTCTCCCGTCTACCTGAGAAACTGGGCGGGGGGGGGGGTGTCAAATAGACCAGCAAAGAGGTCAAGGACGGGGCAGCTATGAGTAACTCTGGTCTTCTAAATTCTTTATTTCAGCATTCAATATTGTATTAAATTTTGGAATCGCTGTCACGTATCCCACACTGATGTCTCTCGGAATTGTCCTCAGTGTCCCTGTGAACGCAGGTAAGCACGGTTTCATGGATTTCTGTCTTTGCTCACTACACACACCATCTTTCAGGCTTACACGCTCAAAAGCACAGGTTCACGTAGCCGCTCATAGCGTGTCTTACTGTGGCTGCTCACAAGGCAAGCTTAACCTCTGCATAGAAAGAAAATGCATTTAGTCTGATGTATGGGCAATATTTTCCCATGACAGATTTGTATGGTTTGCTGTTACCTTTACCTATTTTACAGTACTTGGAATGGAACCAAGGGCCTTGTACACCCTAGGCAAGCTCCCTACCACAGACCCATGTTTCCTTAGTCCTTTTAGAACATCCTATTTTGAGGTAGGTTCTTCTGATTAAGCTGCCCAGGCTAGCCTTGAACTCACACCATCGTCATCCAAGCAGTCTTTGATTTGCAGTCCTCCTGCTCTGCCTCTGGGATTACAGGCAGATGCCATCAGGCCCAGCTTGGCAGAGAGAAAGATTTCTATGTCCAGCTGAGCACAGAAAGTCCAAGGCCGTCTCTGTTCTGATGTTCTGATGACAGAGCTAGAAAAGCGTGGAGCAGAAAACAACTGTATTTTTGCAAGTGACTTTGTTGGGGCAAAGCTGCCACAATTGGGTGGTCATGCAGAAACAGGATGCCGCTCCAGTGTGGCAGGAATGTTATTTCCTTCTGCCTCCTGGGAGAGGGTGAAAGCCTTTTGTTTGGGTACAGGCACCTACTTTGTCCTGCCCTGGAGCCTCATAGCTGACATGAGTTGGCAGTTCTTCCCAAAGCCTGCCTTCACCTGTCCCTCGCCTGCTCGCTCTTTATGTCTGCTATTGGTTTAAGCTGTGGATTTCCTGTATCTCATGCCCTGCATCCCTACAAAGTTGCCTCTGGACCCCTAATTCCAGGCCATTAGAGAACTGGCTTCCTAGAGACCCAGTCCCATAGCCTCTCCACAGTGGAGTTTGCACAAGACTCTCCTGGAGTCCCGCTCCCTGACCCCCCTCCCCGCTACCCTGTCCCACAGTTCTGTATATGCCTCACTTTGGCCAGATTCCCCAGGTGCCTCATGGTTACAGGCAAGGAGGCCTCAGAACAATGAGCTCAGCCCAGCACTCCCAGCCCCATTCTAGATGTCTGTGGTCCCCACTAATCAGCCCTTTGTTCTGTGTATCTCCTCACAATTGAAGGGTGTGCAGGCCCTTTTTCCTTCCTGCTGAGAAATAAAGGAAAGAACCCATAAGACAGTTCCTTAGAGCTGGGGGGGGGTGGCCAGTATGCCAGCACACCCTTGTGATCAGAGCTCGCAGCAAGCATAGACAGGAGGCTCCCTGGGCTCATGGATCAGCCAGGCTGTCCTGCTTCATCGGTTCTAAGCAAGAGAGATCCTGTTGCCCAAAAGGTAGATCATGCCCAAGGAACACCAGCTGAGGTGGCCCCTCGTCTCCACCACAGCACAGCACTCATGTATAAACACATGTGTGTACGCACATATGCAGAGAGAGATCATGTGTGCACACATGCATGTATGCATGTATGCAGAGAGATAGCATGTGTACACACATGCATGTATGCACATATGCAGAGAGACATCAAGAGAGATCATCAAGGTGCAGAAGGCACCTGAGCTCCTAGACAGCTGCCAAAAGCAGTCTATGACAGGCTCATGGAAGACACTTCTTACACAGCTTCCCCTAAAACCCTTGTGTTTTAATTTGGTGTTACCTGAGGATATTGTAAGAGGCATACCCCACATTAGTTTGACACCAAGAGTTACTTTGGGCCACATCCTGCAGCCAAAGCAGAGAGTTAATCCCGTGTCAACTGCAGGAATCCAGTTCCTGTAAGGACTAAGGAGGCAAGGACCAGCACTCTGGAAATTGGCTTAGTGGAGCAGCGACCAACCTGCAGGGCTCGCCCTGGCATCTGCTCAGAGGACCCTGGGTATATCATCTCCAACTGATGGATTAACAGAATACTTGTCAGTGTTAAAAACTGAAGAGTTTCTGTCTACAGGACGGCTCTGGGAAGAACTGGTCTTAGGGTGGACTATTACCCTCCCATTCCTTCTCTGGGGAGTGAAGGAGGGGAGAGACATAGAAGGAGGCAGGAAGTTAGGGAATTAACAGAGCCAGCCATGGCTGAGAGGAAAAGCAGCCCCCACCAGGGTGAGCGGTGGACAAATCCCCAGTCAGTCAGCACTATAAGAGCTATAAACTCCAATGTTTGCAGCCTCAAGTTGAAGGGAAGTTATCTTTATTTTTTTTAAGGCCAGACTGTCTCTTCTGAGGCAGGCAGGCTTCAAATGGGCTCAGCCTGGGTTAGCCAAGGAGAGAAGAGATGCTTCTCCAAACATGAAAGAAGAGACTTCAAGAACTGGGTGCTCCAAACATCAGGGTGGTTAGGATAGTGACTGGATTTTTACGGACTGACCTAAACCTACTTCCCATTCAGTCCTGTCACCTGACCGCTCATCAGGGCAGCCAGGGATCTTCAGGGAAGCCCTCAGAGAGGCTTAGAGCCGCGCAGTAACCAATGGGCAAGGAATCACAAGAATTCTTCATTACAGCGAGGTGTGCTGGCACACACCTGTGAGGCCAGCACTTGAGAGGCGAAGGCTTGAGGATCAGGAGTTCAGAGTCATCCTCGGTTACATCATGAGTTCATGTAGCCTGGGCTACACGAGGCTCTGTTTCAAGAAACAAAAACAAGGAGCAGGGTTTGAGATGGCTGGGTGAAGATGCTTGCCACTGTGCCTGGTGACCTATGTTAGATTCCCGGGACCCGCAGGGTGGAAGGGGAGGAATGACTCCCAAAAGTTGTTCTTTGACTACACGGTATCATCACTCCCCGGCACTCAATGATCATCTGCACCAATGCAAAATTAATTAATTAATAACTACTAATTAAAGCTTTAAAAATTTCACAAATAGTATCCTAAAAGAACAGGGTCAGGTTTGCTTATCAAAGCATTTATACATGTGTAGACATACATAGTGAGATTAAATTATAAAATAAATGTCATGTGTGACATCATAATGTAAAAAAGTACCAAAAATATAAATTAAAAAAATAATATTTTCTTCATTCTGAAACCCCAAATTGGCCAGAATTAAACCTTGGCATGCTTAACTACACTTACACTCCCAGTTACCCTTGATTTATTTTTTCCCCCTCCACATAACTCACCATTTACACTCAGGTGCTGGATCAGATTCAGATGGCCACACAAGCCCAAGGCCTCAGAGGAGGCGGGTCTTAAGAAGTCCACTATGTTAACCTCAAGGCAGCCCCGGGCGGCATTAACAAAATCCTGCTGAGAAAGAGTTCTGGGTCCCCAAGGACTTCAAACCTCCTGCCCTAGTGGATACTCAGCTGTATCACCATATCTACAGCCCTGCCGCTGAGCAAGCCACTCTCTTGTCTCCCATAGTGGTGGATCACTATACCAGTCAGATAGTCTTCAACGGGGTCCGGGTCATCGCCATCATCATTATCGGCCTGGGCTTCCTCCTCCTGCTCCTGCCAGAAGAGTGGGATGTCTGGTTGATCAAGCTGCTCACCCGCCTCAAAGTGAGGAAGAAGGAAGAGGCTGCAGAGAACAGCGGAGACTTGGGCACAGGCCCCCAGAGCAGGAGCCGAAGAGCCCGCCCATCCTTTGCTCGCTGAGACCACTCCTCTAGGACTCTGGGATGCCCCCATGGTAATGTTTTTGAGGTCTATTCCTAAGGGAGGAACCTCAGTTGGGTGAGGTGTACATACATGTACAGTTTTGGTAATCTGCAGTAAGTTCTACGGTATTTATTGGCATGTCCAATTTGCTTGCACTTTTTCACATCAGACCTTCCACTTAAGGGTACCAATTCAAAACGGAAGAGAAAAGAACCTCTCAGTGCTTCTTCAATGAATGTAAAGTGGGGTAAAATGAGCCTTGCATTGATTGCTTCAGAGGACAGGCAAGCTGGACACACTGGGGCAATGCTCTGCCTCTTAGCAACTGAAAATGACATTGTACACTGTGATTATTTTTCAGCTATAGTAGGTCATATTTTGTTTTATACCAGAACTGTATACTTAATTTTAAGAATTTTCAATGAACCAAAAGATAATTGTCAGTTAATCTGGATGGATGGATGGATGGATGGATGGATGGATGGATGGATGGATGGATGGATGGATGGATGGGTGGACATATGGATGGACATATGGATGGATAACTGGGTGGCGGACAGATAGGTGGGTGGGAAGGGAAGTGGGGTGAAACAGAAAAGGAAAAAGGGCATGAAGATAAATGGAGGACAGACCTGTGCCAGGTCGCATGATAGAAAGCGGAAATCTAACCTAGCTGGCCTGCCCTCTTGTGTCTTTACAAGATCATGAGGAGAACTTAGTGCCTTCTACAGCATCTCCGTCCTTACCTATGTGAAGCGAGGTGACATCATGTGTCACTGGCGCCGTCTTATAATTTAGATGTAGAATCTTAAAAAACAAACAAACTATATGTGTATATGTGTGTACAAAAGAGACAAAGCAGGTGGCCAATGCGCTGGAAGGTGGCTGGCGGGGTGTAGCATTCACAGCAGGTGCACTGTGTGGGAGGAATTGCTGGTGGCTTTCATTTCCAGACCAAGACTGAAACATTATTTACAGAGTCTGCAAACCTTTTTAAGAAACTTTTAAGCACCGGGCTGTTTACTTACACAATTTAGGTCTGCCAGAAACTTCTATCTGTGATAGATCTGTACAGAGGGACTGGGATTAGAGTTTACTATTTTTGAAGTTTACATTGTTACAATATAAATGGGAACCTGATTTTGAAATGGTGTCAATATCCCAATGGTGCATTCTGGAACCATGGAGTCTTTTGTTTCCTGGGGGAAAGGGGCACTCATGACCTGAACTTTTTAGCCAATTATTATTCTCAGTTTCCATTACTTGTTTGGCCAAACAGATTAATAAAATATTTGAAACAAAGAAGCATTGCGTATGCTTTTGGTGCCACCTTGTTGCCTCTCGCTAAGGGTCCTGATGCAGCCTGCAGTGTCTCCAATTCCTGGAAGGTGAGCCCGCCTAGTGGCCCCGAGACAAAATAACTGTTGCTGTGACGACCGACGACTGCGTGACAATCATAGGCCTCATAGAGACTGTAAATCTCTGGGGCTGACGAGACGGTGTAGTGGGAGACTGTACTTGCTGCACCAGCACGAGAACGTGCTGGTTCGTATCCCCAACACTCATGTAAATAGCTGAGCACAGCCACATGCATAAACACACACACACACACGCATACACGTAGGCACACACATTACACACACACATACATGCCCACATACACACATACACATATGCACACATACACATGCGCACCCATACATAAACACAAACATATGCGCACATAAACAGACACACACATACATGCACACATACACACATACACATATGCACACACATAAACACAAACATATGCACACATAAATAGACACACACAGAGAAACACAGACATACACACATATACACACATACACAGAAACACACACACACACACACCTACCTACCTTTAACCCCAGCACTGTAGGCAACAGAGGCAGAAAGATAATAAAGCTGTCTCTAGGCAGCTGTGTCCAGGAGCTGTGTCTCATGCAAAGCTGCAGAGGACAGGGTTCCTAGAGACGGCATCAGAGTCACATCACCCACACCTAGAACATCTCCACTTTGGAGAAATCCAAAAGGCGACATGGGTGACATGGTCCTGGCCTGTCACCTCCACCACCGAATGTCTCATTTAACTCAGCCCAGTGACTATTTTCTCTGAAAGACACATTATAAAGCTGGAAATATCTGCCTTATGGTAAATGTATCTTCTCCCATCAGCTCATTAAGATTAAAAATGGGGCTGGCGAGACTGCTCAGCTGTCAAGAGCACCGGCTCCTCTTCCAGTGGACCCAAGTTTGACTCCCAGCATCTCCGGGCACCTCACAACTGTCTGTAACTCCAGTTTCAGGGGATCTGATACCTTCTTCTGGCTTCCACAGGTGCCAGGCACACAGGTGTGCACATACATTCTTGCAGGCAAGACACTCATGAGCAAAATGTTTTTTAATTTAAAAATAAAAAAGATTGGGACCACCTTCCTGCTGGCCTTCTCGGCCTCCCTTTCTAGCCCATCTTCATTCCTGTGTCCTCCACTGATCCCCAGAAATGCTCTCCACCAGGAACCCTCAGTAGCCACAGCAGGCTGGCACTCCCAGAGCGGCTCGCTCAGCCGTCACCAGGGACGCTTCTCTTGCAGTGGATGGGAACCGACACAGAGACCCACAGCTGGACAGTGTGCAGAGAGTGAGAGACTTGGGAGCACGCAGTCCTGAATGGGATGTCTTTACCAAACCCCTCCCCTCGTGACTCAAGGATCTCTGGGAAAGAGAAGAGGAAAAGCTGGTAAGAGACAGAGGGGATGGATGTCTCCAAGGAAACAGTGTCTTCTGGGCACAGCAGGACTGGTACATGTGACCTCACAGAGACGGTGGCAGCTTGCACAGGTCAAAGTCAGATGGGGCCCGGCCCTGAGATGGGGAAGGGGACGTGAGCTAACAGGAAGCTCTCTGCCACTGATACCTACGGCCGGGAGAAGATTAGTTTTCTCCAATGGAATCTCACTGGGTCAATTAACCACTCCATGCTCAGGAGTAACTGATTAACACAATACAAAGATAACGGCAGTTTTGTATAGTTTTTGCTTCAGTTTGCTTTGTTTGAACATTTTCTGTCTTAATGGTCAGTCTTTTGCGTGCATATGTTGTGTTGTATTTTCATGAGGTTTTTTGTGTATTCCTTGGAGTTTCTTTCTTTTTTAAAGAGACAGAGAGGGCATGAAGTTGGGTAGGTGAGGAGTTGGGGAGGATCTGGAAGCAGTTGTGGGAGGGGAAAGCAAGATCAACATATATTGTATGAAAATTAAATCAATTAAAAAAAAAGAGTTGGAAGCAAAGACTCCAAAAGATATCTGCACACCTATATTCAAAGCACCGTTATTCATGATAGCCAAAGTGTGGAAGGGCAGGCTGGACAGATGTATGGATGGGTAGATTTACATATGTGCATAAACAAAATGTGGTCTACTCATACAGTGGAGAACTATTCAACCTTAGAAATCAATAAGGGAACTTTGACACTTGCTGAAACATACGCGAACTGGGAGGACCTTGTGTAGGATGAAGCAAGCCTGACATAAAAAGACAGTTGCCATATGACTGTGCTTTTGAGATCCCCGGGATGGCCAAATTCAAACAGAAAAGAGATGCGTGGCACACCTGTAATCCCGACACATGAGAGGCAGAGGCAGGAGAATTGCTGCAGACTTGAGGTCAGCCTGGTCTGTGTAGTGAGCTCCAGGTCAGCCAGAGTACCTCAGAGTCCGTGTCTCAAAAAATATAACAACAATAACAAAAAATATAACAACCCCCCCCGACAAAACAACAGAGTGACAGGAAGCAGAAAGACGGGTGTCTGCCAAGGGCTGGGGGAGGAGGGGTCAGTTTAAAGAGAAGTCCCTGGGGATGGATGGCGGTGACAGCTATACAGCTTAATGCTCATGACTTCACGTAGAAAAATGGTTATGTAGATATATATTCCAATTTTTAAAAAATGGCTACAAAATACAAGGTTGTGAAATAAAGAGGTCAAACCTTCCCCTTTCAGGATGCCATGGGCCTGAGTGCGTGTGGAGTGGAAGATTTGTTTCCAGAAAGGAGGTAACCACACGTTTTAAGCACTGGGGATACTGGGAAAGCCTATAATGGAAAAATACTATACCTGAAAAATACTAAAGGAAGCTGATGGTCCAGAGGCCACCCTGCTGGGGAAGGGCCTGCCCTCTAGAGGCTAGAATAGGTATCAGTTATAGACCAGCTGTATTGACTTCTGTGAGTGTACAAGTGTGTTCATGTGCATGCTTCATGCATGTATATGAGTACAAAGGTGGGCACATGCATGTGGCACCCAGAGGCTGATGTCTGGTTTCTTCCTCAATCACTCTGTGTATTTATTTGAGACAGGGTCTTTCACTGGCCTGAGGCTCACTGATTGGACTGCCTGACAAGCTTCAATTGTGCAGGAATCTCTGCCTACCTGTAAGAATGTAACATTAGAATCTCACCTCTTCTCAGGCCATGATAGCTGCTTCAGCTTCATCTCTCTTACACAGATATGACAAGCATCTTGCTAAGGCACAGTCTGCGAGTGATCCCCAAGCTAACAGACAATCCTGGGTCAAGATCTTTCACCCGAGGAGGAGTTAATATCAGAGTGGGCATCAACACTGACAGTGTTTCTACTGCTGTGCTGAAACAACACAACCAAAGGCAGCTTGACAAAGAAATGGCTTATTCCAGTTTACAGCTCAGAAGCAATCACAAGGCAGGAACCTGGAGACAGGATGATTGATGACAGATAGAGTTAGTGTATAAACGATGGATAGGTAGATGGATAATGATTGCTTGTTAGATGATTGACAGATTCAATAGGCAGATGATCATGATAAGGGATGAGCGTGGAGAGATAATGAACAGACATGGCAATGAACACTGTACCACTGAGCCATGTTCCTGGCCCAATTTCTTACTTGTTCTTGATTTGGTATCTACGAAACAAATCCCAAGCATTGATGTGGGTTCAAGCCATGCTAGCTAACTTACCCCTTTGGGAAAATCCTAATAAATAGAGTCATTCTTTTTAGGCAACCTCTAGAAAGCCCTTCTTGGCATTAAGATTGGCATCAGGAAAGAGCTGGGCATCAAGCAGTCTAACCCATCAGTTCACTGGATCAGAGCTACGCTGCTGTGGGATACTTGTTTATGCTCTAAAGATGTGTCTCGCCAAAGGCACCTTCTGATGGGTCTAATAAAGAGCTAAATGTCCAATAGCTAAGCAGAAGAGAGTAGGAGAGACATCTGGGCAGAGAAAGAGGAACTGGGGGGAGGAGTCTAGGCATGCAATCTCACTAGCAGACTTGGAGCAGGTTGGATATGCCATACTAAGAAGAGGTAACTGAGCCATATCCCAGAATGTAGACTTTAAAAATATGGGTTAACTACAGTATAGGAACTAGTCAGAGAAAAAGTCTAAGCTAAGGCCAAGCTTTCACAATTAATAATAAGTCTCTGAGTCATTATTTGAGGGCTGACAGTCCAAAGATAGTCTGACAAGAAAGCTGGCTACATTTGGCACCCAACCTTAAAACCTTCCCTTTTTATTTAGACAAAAAGGGGGGAATATTGTAGGATTGTACACTGTGTGAAAATGTGTTGCTGTGATTGGTGTAATAAAATGCTGAATGGCCAATAGCTAGGCAGGAGGTGTAGGCGGGACTTCTGGGTAGAGAGAGCTCTGGGAAGAAGAAAGGCAGAGTCGCCAGCCAGACAAAAGCAAAAACAAGATGTACAAGATGGAAGGGGTTAATGCCACTTAGCAGAGCATAGATTAATACAAATTGGTTAATTTAAGCTATAAGAGCTACTTGAGACAAGCCTAAGCTAAGGCCAAGCTTTCATAATTAATGATCAGTTTCCATGTCATTATTCGTGAGCTGGGGGCCACTGAAAAATATTTGCTACACTAGACTAAATAACTACTACCTCATCAGCCCCAGAAAGATGGGGTGTAGGCAACTAGGTTTGTTCTCATAGTCACTCACTTTGGACAGTCAGGGCTGTTATGGAAAATGGCTATGTAGAGTGGTTTACAAATAACAGAGTCTCAGATAGCCCAGGCTAGCCTCAAATGATGGGTAGCAAGGAGAACCATGAAGACCTGAATCTCTCATCTCCATCTCCTGAATGCTGGAATTATAGGTGCCTGCTACCTTACCTGGTTTATGTAGGGCTGGGAATTGAACCCAGGACTTCATGCATACTAGGCAAGCACTCTACCTACTGAGCCACATATGTAGCCCATAAAAATTTTATGTTAAAGACCATTTTGGTGGAGTGGAGATTCTCAGGGGCATATCCCAATCTTTAACCTCGCTTAAATTCCCCAACCATGTATTGACTAGCCTAGCATTCATGAGAAGCATATAGACTGATATGCACAAAGCTACTCTTAGTTTCCTTCAAATTTCTCATCCCTGTAACTTTTCCGTCTTAGAAAATGTAAATCTATCCTCCCAGCCCAAAAAGCTTTAACAGAAACAAACACATATTCAGAAAAGTTAGTTGCTTGAAAATCAAGGCAGCCAGCACAGCCAGCCATTTCTGAACATGCCATGAGTGACGGCAGATGGCCCTCTTAATGGAGACTTCTTCGAAAATAGAGGAGGAGGGTGGAGAAGGGAAGGTAGGCAGTAGAGAGTGCACACTTGCTGGTACCAGGTAGAGGCAAGGGGGAAAAAGAGACATAGCATGCAGACATCCCTCAGTGTGCCACAGCCTTTGGCACAGATGGGAATCAATGGGCAGGAAAACACTGGGTCCAGATTGGTCTCCTCAAACTCTGGTTCTAGGTATTGATACTATGTGAACCCTTCCTAAAACGATTCCTATTGGGGGACGCAAGACAAGAAGCATCTTCAGAGAGAGAACAAAACTAACAGACTGTAGAAACTTCAGGGAAGTAAGCTTGTATTTCAGGAATTTTTGTTTACTAAGTTACTGCTGTGGGGGAGGAGGGCCAGCCTCCAGCAGCCTAGGGCTTTAAAAGGGATCCCTGGAGTCAGTGTGAACTTGAGTTTGCTATCTGAGGGGTTTAGGGAAGGAGACACTCTCACACTCTCTGGATGGCTTCCTTCTTTATTTTCTGTTCTCTCTTGTTCTCTGTTCTTTCTGTTTCTCCTGTATATGTTTTTACTACAGCTTATATACTCCAACAAAGTTTTTCCAGCAATACATGAGTTATAATGTGGTTACATTCTGTTTTCAAGGGACTGATTACAATGGACACAAAACAAACGGTAAAAACAGCCTGTTTTCCATATCCCTTACATGGTTAAACATTTCACGTACTACAGGTGAAAAACAAATTATCCCAAGAACCCACATACATTTATACCCAAGCAACTTGTTATAGATTAATTGTGTGGGTGAGCAAGGTGTTCTTGTCAGGTCTTTTATGGGCAGGCTGCATTTTGCAGTTACAAAGAAAGGGCCAATTTCTTTATTATCTATCTTGAAAGGTAATCTTATAAGGAATCTTAAAGAAACCACAAACCTAAACTTTTATATATGAAAAAGAATCAGTCAGCTCTACTTTAAATCTTTAGGGTACATACCCACTCACCAATAGTTTTTTATACCAGGATATTGGGGGTAAAATGCATATAAGGAATTAATCATCACCTTTGGTCATCAACCAAACCTTGCTCTCCTAGCAAGGAGAATTAGCAGTGGTTGGGCTGTGTTGTATTTTCGACCCTAGCCTAATGAGTCAGGTAGCTCAGCTGTGTGAACTTTAGCTTGTTTTCTGGGGTTATTTCTCTTAAAACTATTCGCAAGGCATCTGCTCTGACCTGAGGTTATTTTGAAGCTTTGTTTTAGCTAGTGGTACATGACTGCCTCTTTTCAGCATTAAGAGAATTAGAGCCAGCCTGGCGCCTGGAATCAGGTGCTTTCCTCTTAATCATTAACCTAAGCAGCTCCTAAGATGGAACTCATAGGCCCTTAGCTGTGAAACATAGCCTTGTGTATACTTTTATTCATCAAAACTCTGTATAGGCTATCATTATTATTATCAAATTAGACAGTACAGCTTAGGGAGGGGTCATCTTCTTGACAATCCACAGGTAAAACTGCCCAGGAGAACGGGATATTTCCAAGAGATAAACACACTATATTACAGGCAGTGAAGATCTCGCTCACACCATGCTAGATATCAGAGAAAGAGAGCCGCAGCAAATATGTAAAGGCACGGAAGAAGCAAAGGGCATTCCAGGGTCGGCAGTCCCGTGGCCCATCAGAGAGTCGCCTTCTGGTGGGCACACCTGGAACTTCAATTGCCACCCGCTGCTCTTCTGGCATGGCCAGTGGCACTGAGCCAGGCCCTAACTGCCTGCATAGCTGTAAATAGGAGATCTGACTGTGTGTCCCAATTTCATTTTAGAAATGGTCGTACGGCCTGGTCTTCAGTGTCCTTTTTGTTTCTAGGCCTGAGCAGAGGTGAGGACTCAATCTAGGACTTTTTCGAAAGGACTCAATTGGCAAAAATGTCTAAAACCTGCGCGACATATTTGTTAGTAAAATATGATATTATAACAACACTACGGAAGACTCAGATGAGGGATGCCTGTGGACCGTCCGGACTCTGTGGGTACCCTGGAGGGTTTTCCAGTTTATAAAGCACATTTCCCTTAGCTGACCTCATTGTCCACACAGCAGCCTTGTAGGATGCTAACTTTATTCTGGCTTTAAAGGCGGGTTCCAGAGAAATTAATCTACTACTCAAAGTCACCAAGATGGAGTCCAGCAGAGCCAAGATGCAAAGTACGATACATTGACTCTCGGCATGTTCCCACACACGGGGAAAAGAGGTGTCCGGCCAGGTCTCTTCCATTAAAGGAGACCAGGGTCACCCCCTTCACCTGGGGCAAGTCAGGCAAGCACCAGCTGGAGCAGCTCTGCCTTTCGACTCTTCCTGCAACTCTGAGAATGAGGGAGAGCAGGGGAGAGGAGAGGAGAGGAGAGGAGAGGAGAGGAGGGGAGAGGAGGGAGGGCTCCCAGTGGGCCGGGAATCCTCCTCGCTTCCACCACCCAGAGCAGTGGCCCCGAGGACGGAGTGGAAACACGGCAGAGAGAGGTGCTCTGGTAGGGATGGTGACCGGGGAGTCAAAGGCATTTGCAAAACCCAGGGTCCCGAGGTCACTGTGTCCTCAAAGCAGGAGATAGAATTGGCATGGGAAAGAGGCTTTCTGGGTTATTTTTTAATTTGTCTTTTGGAATGAGTTTACTAATCATTAGGTTTCCATAGACTCGTTCATATTCTTAGCTTTGGTAACCCGCCCGCTACTCCCTTCCCCACCCCCCTTCTTTCTTTTCACAGGTCTTGTATCTCCCCCACTTACTTTTAAGATTTACTTACTTTACCTTATGTGTATGAACGTTTTGCCTGTGTGTATTTATGTGCAGCACCAGCACACCTAGGACCTATGGTGTTGCAGATGGTTATGAACCACTGTGTGAGTGCTGGAAACTGGACCCAAGTCCTCTGTAAGAAGCATTCTTCATTGCTGAGCCATCTCTCCTGCTCCCCCCCACTTATTTATTATATCATTATTATTACTGGTAGCAGAAGTAGTATATTTTAGCTGTGAGATAGTATGAAAAGCTTCTCATATCCCTCTCCTTTGAATTAGCCCCCCCCCCTTACCCCAATTCTTCCCACACCAGAATCACCCTGCATTGGTGGACAATGTAACTCTGAGAAGACATGGATTATTATATGAAAATAAAACCACAGTACAAGGTATGTGTTGCTGGTCAGGAGGCCCGAGCAACCTAAAACAACACAAGCTATTGCTATTGACTCCGGCTGCCCACCAAAACTACACGGTAAGATCATATTTCTGAAGATGCCACACACTTTGGCTGTAGGACATAAGTAAAACAACCCCAAGCCAACCAGGAAACACCCTCCCTGGGATCTAGCTTTCATAGTGCCAGAGGTGCTATTGTTGTATGACAAACCTTTTCCTGGGAAGATGCAACACACATTTACTCACCCCAGATAAGGAACCCACAACAGAACAAAGTACTGATACCACCAAAGTCCAACTTGGTAAACCAACGAGTTTTATTGGGGTTACTTACAGGAGCAGAAATGACTCAAAGACAGCTGCATCCATCACCAAAGCCCACCCCAGCACAGGTGACAGCTCACAAAACTGGGAACCTGAAGCCCACTGCACAGCCTACAGGCAGCTCAACAGGTTGGAGAGCATCCTTTCCAGGTGCTCCAGTTGTTCTTAACCTCTTCCACACTTGGCTGTTCTCAGAGTCTTCTTTGTAGCTTGGCTCTACTCTTCTAAGAGGGACTCTCAGATTTTATTGTTTATTCTGACAGGGAGGGGCTTAGTGAATCTGCTCAGTTGCAGGAACTTCCTGAAGCTATTTAGAGTTGTTTGCTTTCCTGCTTAAGGAGCTTTCCTGCGCCTGAAATGTTTCAATCTTTGAGGAAACTGTTACACAATAGCTCTGCGGGCTGCTGAGGGAGAAAACAAACGTCTCCCCAACACTGGACTTCTGAAGTTAATTCAGGGGAACGCTCTGGTGTGAATCAACCTACTGACCTACTCAGACTGCTAGACTCAGGTTTTCCAGACGTGAAAGGGACTTTATTGCCTAGTAGGAAGGCTAAATTAACTGATTACCTGTGGGTGTCAAGGGAGTTAGGTAGGACCCTGGGTGAGGCCGGAGATATGCCCAGGGAAGATGATGGAATTCCATCCACAGTGTGATGCTGAGTCCTTCACCCCTCCCAGCACATACTTTGTGACCCTCCATCTTGCACCTGCTGCCACTGCAGGCTGGGCGGTCCCTCCACACATGGGAGACACTACTCCTACCACCTGTTTTCTCAGCTCCTCTGTGACTCAACTTCTCACACCTACAAAATAGCATCCTCCATCACTCCCCACAGCCCATCCCGCATCCCCCATCACTCCTCACAACCCCATCCCGCATCTTCCATCACTCCCCACAACCCCATCCC